>MU223208.1:61772-88192 GCA_018584345.1 Thuja plicata | reverse complement strand
GGTTTCCTGGTATCATCCCAAAGGTTAACATATTTTTCTGGACTTTGCTTCAAAACCGCATTTTGACTGTGGATAACCTTATGAAATGGGGACATTACATTCCTAATAGATGCATCCTCTGCAAAACCCAAAGTGAAAATGTGGACCACTTATTTATCCACTGTGATTTCACTAGGAAGATATGGCATCATTTCCTGTCTTTCTTTGAGATATACTGGTGTTTCCCTCAAACTACTCTGGACCTCTTTGACCAATGGCATCACAGGGGGAGTGGCCATCATCTCTAGGTTTGGGCTATGCCACACATCTGCTGGGGGTTGTGGAAGGAACGAAAAAACATGATCTTTAGGGAAAAGGTTACCCCGACTAAGGTTGTAGCCCTAAAAATTGCTAATGCCCTTCTGGAAAACTTCACCAACTGCGAAGGTAGCACTTCTAACCATAGTAATGGGCCCAACAACACCAAAAAAAGGCTTGGTTGCATATGGTCTTTACCACTGGAAGGGTTGTTCAAAGCTAATTTTGACGGGGCAGCAAAGGGTAACCTTGGGATGGCAGGGGTGGGTGGAATCATCAGGAACTCACATGGCAAAGGCATTGCTGCAATTTCATCACCCCTGGGATCACAAACCAACCACGACGCAGAGGCTAGTGCGGTATATCACACTCTAAAGCTCGCCAAGGAAATGGGGATCAAGCACTTATGGGTAGAAGGGGATTCAAATAATATCATAGATTGCCTCAATGAAACGACCAGGCCTTCCTGGACTATCGAGAATATAATAGGGGAATGCAAACAAATCCTTAAGTCTTTCGATTAGGTCTATGTGGCACATGACTACCGGGAAGCCAACCAAGTGGCAGACAAGATGGAAAATATGGGAGTTAAGCATGATGAAGTAAAACAATGGAATGATGAGAATTATCTACTGCCAGAAATTGCCAACAACATTGAAAGTGATCGGGTTCCGAGCAGACTCGGAGACATTAAAAGCTAATTATGAAGAGTTATGACAGATGGAATAAAAATCCCCGCAGGATGTGCAAGTACGAGAGATATGATGGGATAATCAGTTTAAGGTCCCGTCGGCACACTTGGAGGCAGCTAATCAATTATAGCATTTATGAGACAAAAAGAAGTCTCTCGAAACTCCAAACCAATTTCATTACGAAACAGAGGGCTCTAAGTGAGAAGTTCACTAGAAACAGAGGAAATAGGGAAATTGCAGAAATGGTAGGAGAAAGGCACAGGAGAGAACTAGAGAGAGAAGCCAGTAAATGGTGCCAGAGATTAAAGGTCTGGGAGATCTTGAAAAAGGGTGAAGTGACCACTTACATTGATTGTCTTCATGGGTGGAAGCCCTCTATTACAAAGATGATGGTAAAGAGCTGGAATGAAGGGAAGGTGAAAATCGATGGGGTTAATTTCATGGTGACTAGCATTCCCATAATTGGGAAGAAATTTTAAAGGGACAAAAAAATTTCCAGCAAAGCTTTGACGGAGTTCATTAAAAATGAAGATGAAAAGCGCGCTCTGGTAAAGAAGGGCACTTATTACCACCTAAAATCCATCAAACCTCTGTGGAATTTTGTGTTGAGGGCAATAATCAAATACATCTCGCTGGATACCAGATTTGACTGCATCAACACTCACCATTTTGTGCTTCTCAACCACTTCTGGTACGAGGCCAAGGTTTCCATCCCTTTCTACCTTTACTCGTCTATTAGTGATAACATTAATGACTATAAGGAGAAACACATAAGCAACCCGGCCTTCCATGAGGGCCTATTACTTTTAATTTATGAGTATTTCAAATCTCGCACTCTGGGAAAGGAAATCAAAGGTACGAAGGAAGGTAATTCTGAGGATGGTTCAGAGGAGGATTACATCCCCTCTGACACAGAGGACAATAGAGAGATGCACTCTGAGACAGAGGAGGAAGAACCTCTTCAGACAAAGAAAAGGAAAAATAGAGTTAAAGAGGAGACAAGAAAACAACACATGGAGGTTTCTTCAGATAGGGAGTACAATGAAAATGAGGACAGCATGGAAACGGGGAATGAGAGCTCGGGAGAAGAAAGAGAAATGAAGAAGAAGGGGAAGAAGGATAAAAAGAGGAAGATCACAATCAAGATGCCATCTCAAAATAAGGAGGATAGCTCAGGGAAGAGGGTCACGAGATCAAAAAGAGTAAAAGTGGAAACCTAGGAGGAGAAGCTGGCTAGTCAGGAAGAAACTCAAGAGGAGAGAGCTGTGGAGGAGGAGAGTCAAGGGAAGGAGAAAGAAGAGGATGACAAAAACCAAGGTTATGCAGAATATCGAGAAGACCATTACACCTGTAGTATTACAGGAAAAAACAAAAAGGTTGTCTGGAGAAATTTTGACTTGGTCTCCGCCAAAATGGGCATAAAGAGAGAATTAGTAAGGACCCTGGTTAAGGAAAACAAAGAGGGCAGAATTCAGATGGAAGAGCTCATAGATCCTGCTCTGGTGATTTTCAGCGACAATGTGAGGGAAGATCCTCAAATGGATGTACTGAATAATGCAAAAAATAGCGCCATTGACAACTACAGATCAACGAAATGGACCTACTATGAAATATCTAAGCTGAAAAAAAGGATAGACAAGATGGAGAAAGAAAGCATAATCAACAACAAGAAGAATATAGCGGAGGACAGAGAGCTGGACAGTAGAGTGACGGAACAGAAGCATAGGACTGAAGGCATTGAAGCTTCAATGGTTAAAATTGCAGAGCAAAGTTATAAAATTCTAAAAGCCTCAAATGATAACATTAAGGTAATCATTGACAAGTTTCAAGAACAAAAAGGAAACAAAGAGGATAGGCAGATGCACAGAGACAGGGATCAACTTCCAGAAGAATAAAATGCGAAGGGAACTAGAGAAGAAGCCAAGCAGATGGCAGATCAGGAAGATGACAAGGAGCTGGCTGAACTCAGAGAAGCTGCTGGGAGAATGACCGAGCTGGAGATAAGGGCAGCGGAAATTATCAGAGACATTGCCTGACTGGATCCCCTGGTTTTTGTTCCTGGTTTTTTTTGGATATGCGTTCTTGGCTTTCTGTTGTTAAGACTATTTTTCTAGAACTGCCTATTTTATGATGGATGTTTTGTAATGCTTATATGCTTTAGATCTCTTTTCTTTCCGTTGTAGGGTTTCAAGAACCCATCAAAACCTGTTTTCCTTAATCAAAAACATTTGAAGAAAAAATAGATCATCGATATTTTGACATTATAATGATAGATCAAAATTCATAGCAAAACAATAAAAAGTCAAGTGAAATAAAATTCTCTTGCACACAATGTTTAGAAATCAAGAAAGGAAAACATTGATTCATAAAAATACAAACAAGACTATATAAAAAAGAATTATGTAACCATTATTTCTACTCATCTCAATGCCAAAAGCCTTATATTATACAAACTCTTTGTGTATTGTGATTTTGTTCTTTTTGAGAGGCATACCATTTGAATCTGATTTTAACAAACCGGCTAAGATTAATTTAGAGAACAGGGGATGGGAAATAGAAACTTTGAGAGGACTAGGGAAGGGGTATGTTTCTTTTGAATATAAACATGTTGATCATGCTCAAGTTGTATTGCAATATGGTACATGGGTTATATGTGGTCAGGTTTGTTACTTGCAGGCATGGTCTTTAGAATTTCATCCTGAAGGACCATCCAAATTTAGGTATCCTATGTGGTTAGAGCTATCATTTCTAAATCTTGTTTTTAGACCATTTTTATATGAAATTGCCCCTTAGCTTGTAAGGGTTCTATGGTGTAAGAACAATACTGAAAATATTTCCAACCTAAGAGTTCACCACAGAGTTTGTGTAGAAATTCCTCCACCCAATAGTATAGTTGAGTAAGCCTAATGCTTGCTTCTTTTGTCACCAAGAAGGTCATTTAATTAGAAACTGCCCTGTCAGGAAAAACAAATATGGTCTTTCTCAAATTAGGAATGTTGCACCCAGTATTAACCATGTGAATTCAAAGTCCCAAGCCGAAACGTTGCCTACAACAGAACCTTAGTTAAGTCAACAAAATAATAGCATTTCAATGAGGAAAACAAAGAGCCTAATGAAAACTTTATGCCTTATAAAGATGCTATTATGAAAAATAATTAGAGAATGGTTAAAAAAAGAAAAGAACCCTCAAAATCTTCAGATTTTCAAAATAGGAAGAATTTATCATAGAGTCATTCTAGAGTTTCATAATCTCACAATGGGAAAAATAATGAGGTTTTCCCCATTCTTATTCTAGGACAATGATATGCACTCTTCTCCAATTAAGAGCCAAGGCTCTTCACCTCCAGTTGTGAGACAAAGATCTTGGTCTCCTACCCCTTCTGGAAATGAGAACAAGCAATCTGAGCAGGAGCTTGTATTGGCTAACCGATTTGTTAATGTTTGTAGCTTCAGTCGTATGAACATTTAGAATACATATAATATATGTTGATTAATAATAATATATTATATATATGTTATATTATTATTAATCATATGAAATTTAATATTCAATATTAATCTATTATATTAAATTCTAAATTAATAATTGATTGATGAAATATTATAAGATTGATTAAATTATAATTAATTGGAAGATGCATGTCCTTTCAAGGACACGCCTTTCTAAACACACACACACACACACACACACACACACACACAATCAGTTGTCATTATATTAATCTCAATAATAATGAATAGACATGTCCCATGAAGGGACATGTCTCTCCTAGCCTCATTCCCAATATAAATGAAAGATAGATTGTTGCATTTGAAAAACACATACAACATAGAGTGCTATTACATTTTCAGCTATCCTAAATCTTAATATGGTATCGGAGCCAAACTGCAAATGTAAGAGACTAGTTTTTTGATGGTGAATGTGTGACTGTCTAAGAAAATACAGTCTCAATATATAGGGACCATATCGCACAAATCCACCGTTAGAGTTTGCTGAATTTTGGATATGTTGGTGAAAAACACATTTTGAAGAATCTCATCGGAGTGATTGGATATAAAGTAAGGGGTACAAAAGTTATGATGAACTGTGTGTGGGTCTATGTGAAATTTCTGAAAGTGGATTTCATTAAAGAGATATATTAATTTGTTATGATCATGGTCAAGCATTAACAAAGAAGAATGTATTCAAAGAAGGGTGTCTCTTTCTATAAAGAAATAATTAATTATAGAGTGCCACCTCTGTTGGAGCAATCAATTCATTTCACAATCTAAGACATGAGAATTGTTCAACGATATAAGACTGGGAATTGTACATTGTGGGGGGAATAATAACCAATGTTACATTCCCATTTGAACCATCCTTAGTGGAAAGATGAATCAAAGGGGAGATGTCTCTCAAATAAATTGAGAAGGTGTTTTCTGATTTGATGTATATGTACCTTCATTGAAGCAACTTATGTGTATGCCTAGATAAGTATTTTTAATCCTTGAGTATTACATTTATCTGCTCTTTGTAGTCTCTCTCTTATCTGTATTTCTATACGTACTATAAGAGCTATTTGCCTTAATCTTTTCTAGGGATTCTCTTGCAGGAAAAGAAGATTGATATCAGATTCAGATGGAGTCTGAAACTTCCAAGATAACTTTGGACGAGGAGCTTCGAAGACTGATATCAGATTCATAGGGAGTCTGACAGTTTATCTTAAGCAATCTTGGATGAAAAGATCGAAAGATTGATATCTACTCAATGAGTTCTTCTCTTTGAGATAAGTTCAAGGTGAATCCCTTTTTTCCACCCTCTACACTGAGGCATGGTGGATTTCATGTGTGTGACTCCATGTTTTTAATGGGCCTGCCCCTTATGTACATCATGAGGAAGTGACGACTTACAAATGATTATCACTTGAATTTGAAAGATTTATTGAAAGGTGACGATCTTACAATAACTTGACCTTCTATTGTGATAGACATCGTGTGATGGATGAAACAGATCACAATAGATGATTTCCTACATAATGGATTCAGTTCCTTAAACAGATCATAATTTATATACATTTTAAATATCTTAATTTTTCTTGTATATGTTAGAGTAATAAGGTCTTTTGCTTATTAATTAAATCATGTTGATTTAATAATTAAACCACTTATTATCTCTTTAGTGCTTAAGCCAAACTTAGGCATAATAATAATTAATTTATTATTAATTATTATTTATGGAACCTAGGATTTCTCCTTTTTATAAGGATTGATCTCTCTTGTAAATAACAAACTTCTTTTTCATAATATATTTTTGCCTCTGGCATTCAGAGTCATCTTTTTCTGCATGGGCCTTGCCTCTTTCTTCTTCACCTCGGTGAGACATAGTTTCAGTGGCCCTATCATGCCTCTCCTTTGTCAGTATTATGGGAGTTTTCTACTGTGTGTGCTAATGCTTTCATTGATCTACATGTTGATCAATATTTAGTTGAATTTATATACATTTTAAATATCTTAATTTTTCTTGTAAATGTTAGAGTAATAAGGTCTTTTGCTTATTGATTAAATCATGTTGATTTAATAATTAAGCCACTTATTATCTCTTTAGTACTTAAGCCAAACTTAGGCATAATAATAATTAATTTATTATTAATTATTATTTATGCAACCTAGGATTTCTCCTTTTTAGGTTTTGATCTCCTTTTTATAAGGATTGATCTCTCTTGTAAATAACAAACTTCTTTTTCATAATATATTTTTGCCTCTGGCATTCAGAGTCATCTTTTTTTGCATGGGCCTTGCTTCTTTCTTCTTCACCTGGGTGAGACATAGTTTCAGTGGCCCTGTCATGCCTCTCCTTTGTCAGCATTATGGGATTTTTCTATTGTTTGTGCTAATGCTTTCGTTGATCTAAATGTTGATCAATATTTAGACTATTGGTACTTATATTTTCAGCTAGCAGTTGTATCTTGCATGGTTGAGTAATGTCGTTGGGGTCACTCGTACATATTTATGTGCCATCTTCATCTTCAACTACTAGATGTTTGCCTAAATTTTCCATTTTTTCTTCTTTCAAGTAGTGTCGTGGGGGGCACTCATGCAGATTATTGTCTTATGTATCTTTAGCTGACATATATTTTGCCTTTGTTTTCCATTTTCTAATTGTCCAAGTAGTGTCATTAGGGGCACTCATATAGTTGATCTTGATCATCATATTTCTAAAGAGGTTCTTCATTCAACATCATAGCAGTCGTCATTCAACAGGCGTCTACAACTTGTGTTTCAAGGGTGTGCTTCTTGTTCCTTTTTGTTGGGACATTTTTCTGGGAGACTTCTTGTTCTTCCTTTCTACATGTTTTCTTTTTTGCATGCTTTTATCTCTTTTTGGAGAGGGATTTTTCCCTTTGGTTTTTCTCCTTTTCTCCTCTTTACAGAGATTTCTTGTTCTTGAGTACCTGATTAGGCCTTGTTTCCAGGACCCATTTCCTTCTTTCATTAGTTTTTTCTCTAGGTTTTAACTTCTTCCTAAGTTCATCTTAAGGGGGGGTGTTAGAGTAATAAGGCTTTTTTCTTATTAATTAAATCATGTTGATTTAATATTTAAGCCACTTATTATCTCTTTAGTGTTTAAACTAAACTTAGGCATAATAAAAATTAATTTATTAATAATTATTATTTTTGCAACCTAGGGTTTCTCCTTTTTAGGTTTTGATCTCCTTTTTATTGTTAGGAATAAGGTGTCTCAACCTTGGATAATTCCTATTCTTATTATTTGTTTTGTAAAATGTATTTTCTTGCAAATAATGTAATCAAGTGTGAGTGTACATGTCTAGTTGGCATGTTGATGTGTCACTCCACTTGATATGTCGACATCTTGAATTGTGTGTAAGGAGATCATGGCTGAAATGGTTATGACGGATTCCTATGACACGCAAGAGCTATTTCTAGGAGATTTCAATGACAGGTGAAGACATGCAAGACATGTGGCAACTGATAAAGTTGAGTACTTTACACTCTTAGGGTTCATATTTTCTCGGAGAATGGTAAAACCCTAATACGGCTATCCTTGGAAGTTGCCCTAAAAAGGAAAGCGCATGATATAAGTGTTTTTAGGGTTACAGGAAAGGATACGAAAATAGTGTATTGTTGGTATGATCTGGTGCTACTGGATTTGTCTTAGAGTGTCGATTGTCTCTTGAAAGAACTTGCATTGCAAGTGTGTTGTAACCGTTGTGTTGAAGATAATACATTGTGCAGGTTTTGGAGTGCTGGGGTTTTTTATCGAAAGGTTTTCCCCAAGGTAAATCATTGTGTCATTCTTTATTTTATGTATGCATGGTATGTGGCTGCAATATCATTGTTAAAGTAGTTAATGAATCTGAAATTGTAAGGATTTAAAATAATTTGCACAATACTTTCCTATAGAGATTAGTGTAGGAAGTTGTTTCCGCACTTGAGTTTCCGTACATTTATAAGGATTGATCTCTCTTGTAATTAACGAACTTCTTTTTGCATAATATATTTTTTCCTTTGCCATTCAAAGCCATCTTTTTTGTGTATTGTGCTTTTTCAAGTTCTTTCCATCTTTCACGACATGTTATTTTCTTGCAAAAGATCACTGGGTTGTCTGTGAAGTTGGTTTCTCAACTTCTACAATATCATATATCTTAAGTATTTTATTTTTATATTGATAACATATAATCAAATTTTTATTAGAGTTTCAATTTAATGTCTTTTTATTGGTTGTCAAATTGTAGCTTATTCAGTAATTTATTTGAAGTAAATTTCTATTGAGTAATTATTTAAAGTATTTGAAGAGAATTATTTATCTTGAAAGGTTTTGTTTGGTATTTGGTGCAAATTTAAATCGTTATTTGGTTAGGTTTAATTTTAGTGTTTGACATTTATGTGTAACTTACATGACTAGTTTTAATTGGTATATTACATAATTATTAGAAAGGAAGTATTAAAGGTTTAGGTTTAGTGTTATTCTAGGTCAGAGTACTGAAGGTTTACGTTTACTTCTATAATAGATTAGGAGTATCGAAGGTTTAAGTTTATTGTTATTGTAGATTAAAATTCACAAATACTTTTTATTGGTACATGTATAACTCTTTCAAAAGTAAACATTGAAACCTATTTTTTTAAGCTATCATATATAATTGTATAGAATGTTAGTATTGAAAGGTGAAAGTTAAATTTTTTGATATGGACTTAAAATTATTTGGCTTTAAATTTTAATCTCAATTTTGGTACTTGTGTTGTATTTGGTTTTGAATTTTAATCTCAAAATTGGTAACTATGCTTTATAAATTGAGTGTACATTTTATACACTTTATTTCTACTAATACAAGACAAAATCAAGTTTATTTAAAAATTTAATTTAAACTTTTATGTAGCCTAAATTCACAAATATTTAATTTAGAAGCGTAAGCGAGTTTTAAGTTCAAATCAATTGCAACATTAAAAGTAAAATTAAATGCCCTTAGATATGATAGCACAATTTTGGTTGAATAGCTTGCAATCTTTGACTTTGAAGATAATTATTTATCTTGAAAGGTTTTGTTTGGTATTTTGTACAAATTTAAATTGTAATTATTTGGTTAGGTTTAATTTTAGTGTTTGAAAGGCATCTTAGCATCTACCTAAGGGTATCTTAGCATCCATAGAGGCAAAAATGAAAGTTTTTCTCTGGAAAGGAACCAAACAATCTCAAGATAAGATTTACCTTCTTTCTTGGGAGAAAGTTTGCGCACCTAAGGCTTTGGGGGGTGTTGGAATCCACAAACTTGAGTGTAGAAACTTGGCGATGGGTGCCAAGTTAGTATGACTTTTTTTTTCCTTTCCTCATTCCAAGTGGGTTGCCATCGTAAAGAGTAAATATCTATAATATAATAGTCTGGAATGAATATTTACCATTTCCAACATTTCTCGTGGCTCCCACATTTGGAACTTCATGACCAAATGTAGGGAGGGTTTTCTTCCATTTCTTACATGGATTGTTTATGATGGTGCAAAAGATGATTTTTGAGGTGATTTCTGGAATAATTTCCCTCCTCTTAGAACAATTGATTCTCTGGCTCATGCCATGGAGGTTATGTCAACTATATGGGGTACTAAAGTAAAAACTACTTTAATATCATAAATACCAATAGTTTTCCACAAGCATCATGGAAAGATTTGTCAACCATTCCCATTCCAGAGGATCAAAAAATCTGACTTTCAAAAATTCTTCAGCTGAGACCTATTCATTTTAAGGACTCCCGGATTAGCTTATATGGCCCCCTTCTCCCTCATGGAATTATTCAGCTAAACAGGGCTACCATGTGATTGCAATAAATAATTCCATACCTTGTTCTAAAAGATTTAAACTTTGTTGGGATCCAGAATTTTTGTCCAAGGAGGGATCTTTTTTATGGCTGGCTCTTTCTCAAATAATAATGACTATTGATAGCCTAGCTCGCCTTGGTATAACTATTGCATTTGATTGTATTCTATGTGGTTCTCATGTTGAAACAAGTAATCATATTTTGCTCCATTTCCCTTTTACCACATCCTGTTGGGATTGGCTTAATGGTAAACTTCATTGGTCTTCTCCCCTTGGTGGTGATCTTGGTGAGCTGTGTGATGTATGATTGTGTATATTCTAGGATTCTTTTTTTCTGCTATTTGGGTAGTTTCTTCATCAATACTAGTTTGGAACATTTGGTGGGAGAGAAATAGAAGAAAATTTTGGAATGGTTGTTGTCTCATTGAGGTGATCATTCAAAAAATTGAAGTATCGATTTCTGAAGCAATTAATGCATATTGTCTCAAGTCCAAAAGTAGTTAGTATTGTTTCACCTCAGTGAATTCTCTCATTCTTTCTGAATGGCACCACATTAAACTACATTTCAAAGAAAATCTTCTTTTAAACAAAGCCAAGAAAATCAATAGAAAGGAGATTATATGGAAACCCCCACCTCTCAAAATGATCGTGCCTCCAAAGATAATCTAGGAATCTCAGGTTGTGGTGTTGTCCTTGGGGATTCAAGAGGCCTCATTTTGGCGGCTACATAAATCGCAACTCTAGAAGACACAAATAATGTTGTTGAGGTCAGGACTCTCCTAGAGTGTGTTAAGATTGCACTTGCACATAAAGTTTCAAACTTAGTTATTGAGGGTGATTCCCAGAATACTACCATTGCCCTCAAAAAAATTGAGTCACCTAGTTGGAAAATAGGTTACATCCTCAATGAAGTATGGGTACTCCTCCCCCTATTTGAATCATATCAAATTATTCATTTCTTCAGGGAGGCAAATGGTGTTGCAAATTCATTAGCTAACAAGGGTTGTCTCCTAGAACTTGGTGAGCCAGTCTCTTAAGGTTTCAGAAGTGATGGTGGATCCTCTAATTAACTTGTCGTATCTTGCGGACTCTCCTCTTTGAAGCTCTCAAAGAGGCTCATAGTTTTCCCTCTTTCTCAGTGTTATTTTGCAATGTGTAGTCCTTCTCTATTAATTAATGTCAGATGGTTGGGCTTTCAAATTAATATTTATGTGCAACTTTTCTGAATCTAGTGTTTCCTTTTTTTTGGACCACTTGCTTGTTGTTCGACCAGTATCTTTTGGTTTTGGATGTCCATGAGAAACTCATTGCTTTTATGTTATTTTTTAGCTCTGTCTTCCTCATTTGTTACCATGTGTCCTGTATGATGGCTCTCTACTTCTTGGTGTATTAATCTCTATTGTACTTTTTTGGACTGTGGGCAGAGTTTTCTCAGTATGAGGTCCCTTTTAGTGGTCTAATCTATGTCATATTGATGCGGTAAAGTTTTGTTTTGTTTCATAAATACTGGTGGCTCCCAGATCTGCTACATTCCATCATGCATTCTACATACTTTCCTGTAGTGTGTTTTGGCATGTGGTCATTTTGAGAAGTTCTCCTACTGTTGTCCTTCCCAACGGGTTGTTTCATAGATCCGTCCATCTTTTTGTTTCTGATTTGTGAAGTATGTAAGCGACTATATCTTTTGTTTATGTTGCCTTGGAGAAATGTGACAGACTCTTATCAATTGAAGATGTGGTGCTGAAGCAAGCAGTTATCTTCCTCCTTCTGCATAATCCGGGTGCTAAATCATCTGTGGGTTTACTTCTATGGAGTGACTCGATTCGTGTCGAAGCTGGAGGAATCTTAGTGTGCTATTCTTGGAGAAGTTCTTCCTACTTATCTTTATTTCTTTGTTGGGTTTATCTTGCTACCAACCTTCCTTCTTCAGTCTTCTTCACCTGGGTGCTCTGAGTTCTTCATGATGTGTATGACACTGTCAATTTAGGGTTTTTTCTCATCTATCTAACCTTATTCAATGTTGTTTTTCATAACTTCTTCATGTCTTCAATTTGTATTATTTTTCCTAATTAATATATTACATGCTATACACGTTTCACTGTAAAAAAAAATTTATTGTTTGACATTTATGTGTAACTTATATGGCTAATTTTAATTGGTATAGTATACAATTCTTAAAAAGAGAAGTATTGAAAGTTTAGGTTTAGTGTTATTGTGGGTTAGAGTATTGAAGTTTACCTTTACTTCTATAATAGACTAGGAGTATTGAAGGTTTATGCTTATTGTTATTGTAGATTAAAACTCACAAATACTTTTTATTGGTACGTGTATAACTCTTTCAAAAGTAAAAATTGAAACCTATTTTTTTGTAGCTATCATATATAATTGTTTAGAATGTGATAGTATTGAAAGGTGAAAGATAACTTGTTTTTATATGAACTCAAATATTTGATTTTGAATTTTAATCTCAAGTTTGGTATCTTTTGTTGTATTTGGTTTTGAATTTTAATCTCAAATTTGGTACCTAAGCTTGATGAATTGAGTGTACATTTTATACACCTTATTTCTACTAATACAAGACAAAATCAATTTTATTTAAAAAATTAATTTAAACTTTTATATAGACTAAAATTCACAAATATTTAATTTAGAAGCTCAAGTGAGTTTTAAGTTCAAATCCATTGCAACATACAAAGTAAAAATAATTGTCTTAAGATATGATAACATAATTTTGGTTAAATGAATAGCTTGCAATCTTTGATTTATAATGGAAAAATATTAAATTATCATGGTCTCATATAATTTTCTCTAACAATGAAAAATATTTAAGCTTATAGGTAGGGGAAAAGACCCAGTAGCCGCCCAGGCTAACTTTGTGCACCTAGAACTCCTAGATATTTTTTTCGGTGTACCTCCGTAGGTGAGTGAAGTGCTTAAAGCTAAGGTTTCGTTTTCTGGGAACTCACGGATCTCTTTGTAGGGATCATTGAGTGCAAAGTGGTCTACAAGTGTCATTTCAAAACGCTCGCCTGATACCCGCTATGTTCTTCACCAATAGTCATTCACTAAAAATTTTTAATACTTGTGGCCAAATGTCCCAATAGTCATTATAAAATGTCCCAATAGTGGTGCATAAATGAGCCAATTACCAACAAAAAAATCTAAAAAATGATCGGCTATTAGTACATGTGTGATTTGCTATTGATACATGTGTTATCATGTTTTGAACTCTTTAATATTAGTAATTGGAGGATCAAAAGAAACGGTTATTAGACCCCTAACGATTACCCGGTCATTTCCCTAGGTAGATGAATCCTGATATAAAATCTCCTATTGAAAAAATGTGTTTCACCATGTGATGGAATAACCATGGCGACGGTTTTTTATGGTTTCTAAAATTCTGTTAATTGATATGTCGGTTGCTAACGTGAAGCTGAAAGGGGAAGAAGACGACAAAAGTATTGATAAAGGATGCAAAATAAAATAATGTGACGTACTGGCCGTCCACGTGTGTACGGCGGAGTGGAATGGCCCATCCAACGGCGCCGATGCTTCCCACGTCTCCGTCTTGTTAGGAATGTGCCGTAGAACGTTCAATCAAATGAATGTGATGATCCAGCAAATCTTATTAGTTTAGTTTATGACGACAGAGATTTTTCAACGACCCCGTTTTACCCCGACAAAAGTTAGTGGCCATGTTGGAAAAACATGGTGGATGGGCAACGTGGTGGTGGTGACAACTTAAAGGTGAATATACGTAGGGACACACTCCACTCCTTTGAGGTCCCCACAATTTTTTTTCTCTCTTTAAACACCTTTTCTTAAAGGCATATGATTCAATATTCCTCTCCAAGGCAAGGATAGAATTAGGGGTGATGTGTGCAAATTTGGTTCGTTTTGTTTTTTGGGTTAGAGGGTTTATTTAGGGTGTAGTCTTATGAAGAGGCTTCAGGATCTATTTTTATAGAGCAGGTGGTCTCGTGAAGCCAAAAAATATTTGGTACAAGATTAATTGGAATCCTCTCCTCAAAAGTAGCAGCCCCTACTTTTTAGGGTGCAAATTTGAACATGTGGAAAAGGTGGGGGGCAAGAAATGGACGCGGCTAAGCTCCCTACAAAATGCATCATTGACCAAATTTTAAAAACCAGAAAACCTAACAAATTCTCGTGAAATTTTCAACATCTGTTCTTCATGATCTGCATATTTTGTGGTCGAAAACCACAAAAAAATCATTGGTTTCGCGAATTTGATAAAAAAAAGTTTGACATTTTTTTTTTTTTGGTCTTTGATGCGTTTTGTCTAGAGTTTAGCCCGTGCAGCAAGAAATTACCCCACCAGCTTATGCTTCTTTTTTTTTTTGCCACTTGTCAATCATATAAAAATTTATAATTCTTATCAATAATTTTTTTAAACTTTATTTATTTATTTATTTTGCCATGTGTATTGAATATGCTAAATAGAAATAATTCATGAGACCACCCGCTTCCATAAATTGTGGAGCTTAAACTTTTAAGAATAAACTCCACTACAAAATTCATGGGACCTCCCACTTTAAAATAATCCTAAAAAATCTCAGCAAGCCCTCCTCCATGGGACCGCACCCTTAAGTATCATTTGTTCTTTTACATAATATAGATAAAAAAAGTGCATATATTTCATTTCTATTTTTATTTTATATTGTAGGTTGTATTTAGATGTATTATTTTAGTATATAATTTTGATTGATTTTATCAATTTTATGTTTAGATTGAACATTGAAATATATATATATATATATATATATATATATATATATATAAGATTGTAAAGTGTGTGTGGAGGGTAGGATTGTTCTTTTAATCCCAAATTTCTTAAAGGGAAGATCCAAATTGATTAACCCTAAAGAAAGGATCAATGCATAAATGAATCAACCTATTAAGGATATGGATTAAAGAGAAAAACCCTAATTCCCGTTTAATAGAAGAGAATATGTGTATATTCTAATTGAATTGAATAGGAGAAATGTACTAACCTTGAAATATTGCAGATCTGAAGAATGTTGTTTTTGAAGCCTATGTTGAGTTTCTGGAAAATATGAGACCGGATCGGGAATAGAAATGCAGAGACAGACAAAACCCAGAAATCTTTTTTGTTCTGAGACAGTTCTGATTTGTACCCTCAAGTCAATGTCACCATTTGCTAGAATTTTCGATTGCGCACTAGGTCACAATCGACCTGAAAAGTCTCAGACTGAAATTATGTTTTCGGATCCTGGAAGTTTGTCGAAAAGGGTATCTAAATTTCCGTCCCGATCTACTGTTTCAAACCTGTACCTGCAAGAAAAAGGGGTTTGCTTGTTGGGGGAGGGGTGTTTGTTGGGGGAGGGGTTTGCCTTAGTCAAACTCCGATTTAAAAATTAACCTTGAAATCAATAATTGAAATAAAGAATGCTTGCAAGTAGTAGAAGTAAATCTAATAACGAGGCTATGATATTCAAATAGATATGCAATTGTATTTTGAATGTAAACAAGTATGTAGAGATGAAAGTTTGGACTCAATTAGAAACCATAAACCTCCATGATTGTATGCTTGGAATCCACCTTGAAGAGATAAAATGAAAGAGTCTTGAGGATGCACAAAGGATCTTGAAGGAAGATCACTCCACCATGATGGATGGGTCTAGGGTTTTGAATGATAAATCTTGAATGGTTGAACCAAATCCCTTCAAAGGCTTGAAAGCTTGAATCTTTGATCTTCAATGGAGAACTTGAATGCTTGAGAGGAAGACTTGAATACTTTGAAAGCTTGACAACATGTAGAACAATGGATGCTTGAACTTTTTGCTTGATCACACTTCCTTTGTTTTTCACTTAGTTGATAGTTATTGCTTCACATGACTTATGATCGATGGTTAAAGAAAATGAGAGGAGAAAGCTTCCTTTTATATGAAACTAGGGCACAAACTTCTAGAGAGGCCGACCTAGGAGAATTAAATTCTAATTAAACCCATGCCCCTAGAAGAGGACCTATATTAAATATAATTTAAGATTTGCCGCTTCGGAACCCAAACAGCCGACCCGGAAGTGGGAAATGAATTTTTGATGACCTCCGATAGCCGACAGACTTCCAGATTTGAAAGGGGGACCCAAGTCGAGGTCGAGGTCGACCTTGACCCAGGGGGTCAGGACCCTTGGAAAATATGCCAGTTGGGATGAGAGGTGTCTAGAGAGGCCCAATCAGGGTCCTAAACAGACACAAAAGTGAGAGAGGATGCAAAAATGAAAGGACAATGTGATGGTGGTAAAAAACATCCCCTAAGGAGGGCTAAACGTTCTTAACATGGAAGTGCTTCCATTTTAAGACGATACATAAATTAATCATGATTCAAATAGTTTTTCGAAATCAAATTAGACATTTCTTATTCGGATTCAAAATCTGTAGTTGCAATCATGCATATCTAACTTGAGTAAATTATATAGATGTGGATTTGACATGCTTTATTTGAAGAATACTTTTATCTCGGGCCTAAATTGACCTATTTTGACTAGTTTTTATTTATTTCTTGCTAAAGCTTTTGAATTATGCAACTTAGGACAAGTACAAAAAGATACTACCTCTAGGTTATTTGTACCCATCAATCATTAAGAAATTTGTAGATTATTAAAATAATCTTATAACACATGTTTTTCGCAAGATATCAACCTAATTGCATTATTTAGCTTTCCACAACAATCAGATATATTAACAAGTGGTAAAATCACAATTTTTGCACTAGGTTGTTACAACAACCATTGCATTGCATTTTGTTGCACTAAGTCTTAAATCTCTATTACTTGGCATTATCGTAACTACATCAACACCATTTAGCGTTGTCATAGCTTCATCAACGTCAAATTGATACGACTTTATCTCTTCCTTAATCTTCCATATCCATGCATCTACGCCTAAGTTGGCCTAGTGGTGGAGAACTTGTACTCTTGAAAGGAAGGTCACAAGTTCAAATCCCACTGGTGGGTAGGGTAATGTAAGCCTCAAATTTAGCATAATGAATGTCTCCTGCAAGGAGTACAGGGTAGTCTCGTACTGTTGTCACCATATGTAGACCTAAGACCTTTCCTTTCCTTTCTATTCTTACAATTCACCACATAAAAGCAACATGGTCATTATATGCCAACAAGAAAATAATGTTATATAAAACATATATGAAAACATCACATAAACAAGACATACTGTAAGCTTGATATACTATACTATTAACACGAGCTAAGCTCCACACAAAACGCATCAAACGAAAAAATTTATAAGAAAAAAAACTTGTTTTTTCAAATTCGTAAAAACAGAGTGAGTTTTTTGCAAATTTTTTGTGGTTTCGACCACAAAATATGTAGATCATGAAGAACAGATGCTGAAAATTTTGCCAAAATCTGTTAGGTCTTCTGGTTTTAAAAATTTGATCAATGTTACATTTTGTAAGGAGCTTAACCGCATCCAATAGTATATAGGCTTATGAAAATTTTCTAACACTATAATACTCACAGATATGATCGACTTCATTTCCCTAATGACAAATATCCTAGTTTTTCCTTTAAAATCCCAATACCAACAATGGAATTTTGAAGCCAGATGCCATGCTACTATAATTGAAAACAGGGCATGATAATACCCCTTGGCTAGCATTCTAGGTAAGCGAGATGAAACAGATCTCATAACCTTCTCTAGTTTCATCCATACTCATCAACTCACCCCTCCTCTTCCTGTTAATTCATCTGAATACCCACAAAAGCAGAGCAAGATCTTTCAGCAACAAATACTGTTTATGCAAAACCCACATCAAAATAGGTTAAGCTGATCACTGAAAACCTTGGTTTATGAAGCTTCTTACGCCTGAAAATTAGGCTGGGTTAACCCAAAATTCTCAGGGATGTTTTGAGAGTTTATAGGAGCTTTTGAATTTGGCTATGTAGTTTAATGGATATATACAAATTCGGAAATTTGTTGACCCCATCAATTTATTTTAATAGTAATGAAGTAATACATTCCAGATTTTTTCGTAATAATAATTTTTCTTGAACTCAGAAAACCTCTGACTCCATCAAATTGCATCTTTCTCAATAAAAAATATCCAGATTTTTTTGTTGGAACTCTCGCCTTACTAACTTTGTCATTTGAATGTTAAATTAGGTGCCCTCTCTCATTTCACGATGTTGTCGTATTTACCTGTCATATACATGTCCATAACATATTAATGCAATAATATATATATAGAATACCTATATGGGTCAAAACTTTGTTCTTACTTCATAGGAGGTCTAGATTCTCATAGTCATGGCTGCCTGCACAATCTTTCAAGCGGCCCACAAACATATCTATCAGCTCATTGTCAAATTTGAGTATTTCAATAGGGGAAAGGTATCACTAGTGATTAGGGGAAAGGATCTAATATATGAACACGTTTCAATGGTTGTGATAGGAGTTATTGATTTGATACACATATTGATTTAATATCCATACTTGTTGATTTAATGTCCATATTTTTTTAACAACATTGCACCAATAGTTATGACTTTAAATTTGTTATTACAATGATGACTAGGGGAGAGGACCCGGTAGTTGAGCACCCTAACTTCACGGTTCTCAAAATCCTACATGGAAATTTTAAATCACTCCCATTTTTTTACAGCAGCTTACTTGGCAAGTCCCCTGCTTATAACTAAGGTTTCAGGGCCACATCATCAAATACAATGCCACATCAACATGCTTTTTGCCAATGTGTCCAAAACAGCCCCAAAAAAAAGTGAGACCAATCGTAGTGCATTAGGGACCCCAATACTTGTACAGCTGATGTGGCATCACACTATTGGTTACTTTTTAGGAAAAGGGACACATTTCATTCATTTATGGGTAGTCATCATTAGCAAAAGCAACTTTAAAGTCATAAATATTGGTACAATGTTGTTAAAAATATTGGATATTAAATCAGCAAGTGTGGGTATTTAATTAACAACTACTATCACAACTATTAGAACACACTCAACTACTGGGTCCTCTCCCCTGCCCATAATTGAATGAAATGTATCCTTCGTTGTAAAAAACAACCAATCATGTGATGCCATATCAATTGCTCAAGTATGGGTACCCATTTTGCACTACCATTAATCTCACCTTTTTCTTGGGTTATTTTGGACACCTTGGCAAAAAACATGTTGATGTGGCATCATATTTGATGATGTGACCCTGAGACCTTAGTTATAAGGAGAAGGCTTGCCAAGTAAGTTGTAAAAATTTGAGAGTGATTTGAAATTTCTACATAGGATTTTGAGAAGTACGAAGTTAGGGTACTCAACTACTGGGTCCTCTCCCCTATAGCTAACTTCATGTACTCACAGATCCTAAATGATATATCAGATTTAGACGATTATTTTTTGGTTGTCTTTTTATGCGACTTAGCAGCTAAATTATAAGGTTTCAGGTTCTGGGCATTAACGATGCACAATGTGGAAGTCACGCATGAACGGGTTGTCATTTCAAAGTGTTGTATGATACCTAGTTGAAGATGGTCCAATAATCGTCCATTCAAAATCACCGCTACTTCTAGACAAATGACCTAATAGTTGTTTGTAACCCTTCATAGTCATTAGGAATGCAAGTTGTTTGTATCTTGTAGATGCAGATAATATTAGTGATGTTGCAAGCAAGGACCTTACTCATTCGAAGTTGATTGTGCGTGGACTGTCTTGGGATAACATGGCATCAAAGAGGGTGCCACTTGGACTAGTCGAGCATGCTATTGCAGGGGTCATGAGCAATCAAATGTAGGGGCAAACAAGAGAATTCGTGACTGTGAAGCCAGATGAGGATGTGATTTAGGAGACAGACAGGGGGACAAACAAGTCTGGGGTGAAGTATTTCCCATAAATGTATGGATTTTCCATACAACATACTAGTTTTCCATGCCTACAAATTGAGAATCAACAAAGGTCAAACTACTTGCCAATTGAGGTATGCAAAATAGAAGATTGTTAATTATAAGACAATCATAGACAAATATTGAACAACAACATAAATAAATATAAAGATAAACAAAACAACAAATAAACACAAACACAATGAACTACGTGGCTCACCAAATCTGGCTACAACCACGAGAAAGTAGGAAAATACTCCATTAATCAATATCCAACACAATACTACATGCACCAACTGCACACATGCTTTTATACAATCATATTAAGTTGTTAAGCGAAGAGTCTGAGAATCCGAACGACTGTGACCATGATCGTTGGACTTCACATTCCCAACAATCTCCCACTTGAAGTCCAAGCGACACAACCATGCACTGTAACATTCCCTACATTTTCAATTCTTTACATTACAACCAGGCCCATTGAAGATTTCAACTTTTCCAAACTTTGTTCATGAACACTCTGAATCAATCTTCTCCAAATTATGTCAGAGTCAATAAACTCTAACAGCCGAACATCTTCCCTTATAATTTTTACAAGCTCAAACTTACCCATTAATTTAAAATCTAAAACACCACTTTGTGCAGTTTCAAAATATACTCCTTCATACGTGTGGAACGTCTTCACCATTTTTTACCGTTTCTCCACCATCACTCCAAACGCTTTGCAGAGAATGTAAAATTCCCACTCTTGAGGAAACTCCAATATAATATATCCTTGATGAGCTTCCACCTCAGCCTAAGACATCATCTCCATGTCGTAGCCATCAAATTCGGAAGCAAAAAAAACTCTTATTCCATGTCTTTGCCAATGATAACCTTGTCAATGCTGCTTACATCATTCTCATCATATGTGACAACATTATCAACAATGTTATTGTTGTCAATTACCATACAATTATTAACATGAAGGTTTTCAGGATAAGATTCAATACCTAACTCCTTAAGAGTTATACCAATCTCAACCAATTCCTTCTTCAATTCTTCATTTCTTTTCTTTCCAGAAAACTCCCACTCTTTCATAAATTTCTCCTTTTCATTTTTCATACAGAATAAGCATTCCCTCAACATCAAAATATGTTGCTTTAGACTTACAATTTATCTGTTCACGTATTCCTCCCAGTTCTCAGCCTCTTCCTTAGATTCATCTTCACT
The DNA here is from genome assembly GCA_018584345.1 of Thuja plicata. NCBI lineage: Eukaryota > Viridiplantae > Streptophyta > Pinopsida > Cupressales > Cupressaceae > Thuja > Thuja plicata. Next base: position 66,803 of record MU223208.1, on the reverse strand, counting down.
CGCCCGATTCTAGACTGCAACATCCTCATCTCAGGAGACAACCTCTGAAGTTCGTCCCTCAATAATCAACGAATGCTTCAAACCTTCTTTGCTTGTAGAATCCTTCTCATTTTTTCAGCCAGCCCACCAATGTACATGGTCTTATATTTCAGCTTCCACTTGCAAATCATAACTCTCTACTGAGTCTAAACTACCAAGAAATTTTTCAATGACTGAATTTGCTTCATCATATGAAACTGCAAAATTAGTTATACCCATTAAAATATGCGGAAAGAACTGAAAGGCACAAAATGTAAAATCATTATTCAACTCCCAAATATAATCTTCTTCCTCTATCTTTGCTCCTAGCTCCAACCAAGCTCTGATACCAATTGTTAATTATTAGATGAGAAGAGACACATATTGAACAACAACATAAACAAATATAAAGATAAACAAAACAATAGATAAACACAAAAACAATGAATTATGTGGTTCATCGAATCTGGCTACATCCACGGGAAATCATGGAATTACTCTATTAATCAATATCGAATGCTATACAACATGCATGAACTGCACACATGCTTTTATACAATCATATTCATCTGTCAAGTGAAGAGTCTAAGAATGCGAACAGTTGTGACCATTGGACTTCACATTCCCAACATAGGGCTAACTTTTTCTCCGTCCATGTTTCAAAGAAAGTTTTTTAAAGGTCTGTGCTCTTCGGAGCACAATTTCCTTGCGATATAAAGTAGAAAATGTTCAACTGTCAGACTTCGTTGACTCTAGTTTGACATGGAAAAGACTCGTTCGATGTGTTTGTGAACAAGATTTGGGGACGTTGAAGTCTTGTAGCGTTTCTCCTGGCTTGATTACAATATGATATTATGAGTGAGAAGTAGGGGATATTGTTGTTGGTAGCGTTATAGTTGGGTTTCAAGTGGGAGATTGTTGAATGTGAAACCCAACAGTAACTCTTGGCCCTTCACATTCTGAATGATGTTGTTATATTTACTTACAAAAGCATGTTGTTGTTGCATTGTATGCATCTTATTTGTATTTGAAAATTGTTAATAATAATATTGCCTTGTTTGAAGAGTGGGTGTAGTCTGTTTGGGTGAACCACTATAAATCTGGTGTTTATGTGTGCTTGTTTCAGATCTCTGATTTTGTTTTGAATTCCTTTGTTTGGTTGATCTTTTATTTTAATAGTAGTGGTGCACAAATGCCCTAGTAGTGATGCAAAAATGTCTAGTAGTGGTGCACAAATGTCATAGTAGTGATGCATAAATGTCTAGTAGTGATGCAAAAATGGGCCAATCATGAATAAAAAAGCTATACAATTTTTTACTATTGGTAAATAAATGATCAACTATTGGTACATAATGATAGACTATTGGTACATGTGAAACTTATTAAGTGAACGGTTATAAGGTATTCAAAGTACCAGTTCAAATTGTACAAATAATTTTAAGATTTGTTTTAAAGAAAGAAACAACATATATGTTACATATTTGTTTTTATACAAGCCATTACAACTATATGAATAAATATATATATTTAAAGTAACACTTTTAATTTTACCTAACAAAAATCTCCTTTAAAAAAATTATATCTGAATTTAAAATGTAATAATTAATTAATTATAATTTAAAGATTTGATATTTATATTCATGGCTAAATAGTAGTTTATTCAAAATAATATTTGAACAATTTTTTCATTAGATAATTTTACAGTTATGTTAAATTTTAGAATGATTTTTAATGGAATATAAAAAAATTTGAGTTAAGTTATGTATGCTTCTTTGATCATGTTTCTAATCACACTTAGGAATACGTTTTAACAATTTGTTGGGATTGAGAGTACTAGTTTCCACCATAGAAATTATTTGTAAAATTTGTTCGAAAGAGACAGTACATCTATATACTTCTCTTTTTATATAACAGATTGCAACAATATTAATAAGTATATATCTAAACATATTTGTAGCACTTCTATTTTAATACAACTGATTATAACAATATGAATAAACATGCATTTAAACCCTCAATTACAATTTGTTGTCAAAATAAAAAAATTTAGTTATTTTTTATTTTTTTAAAGTTATTGCAGAATATTTAAACTAAACATCATCTAGGTGTCTACAACATGAACTTTGTCATCAAGCTAAGTGCCTATAATTATTTAATTAATTTAAATTTAAATTCATAATATTACATACAAATTTTTAAGAGTAACATATGATTAATTAAGCATTTATCTACATATTAGTGGCACTTCTATTTTTATACAATAGATTACAACAGTATGAATATTAAACATACATCTAAATCAACAATCAATTTTTTTTATAAAATTTGAATATATTTTAATTTTTATTTAAATTTAAATAATTATCTGATTAATTAAAACAATTATTTGATTAATTTTTATTTAAAAATTTAATATTTAGCACAATTTTTTGAAGGTGCTATTGGAAGCTTAGTGTAGATTTTAATTTATAAATAAAAATTTGAATTTAATGTTTACATATCTTTCTTCCAATATTATCGTATACACTTTATCCATTGAATACTACATTCAATGTCTGATAAAAAAATTCTAAAATTTTTAACGCAGTTACAACTATTGAATTCTGGGACGGACTTACATACCTTATTCTATTTGTATATACAAAATTTAATTCCTCATTAAAAACACCCACTTTAATTTTTTATAAGTACCGAATTTAAATGAACCGAAATTTACTTGAAATTTTCATATGTACCGAATTTATGTGAACTAAAATTGACGTATTTTTAATTATGAATTAATTGCAACAGAGAAACGGCAAATAAATTTTAATAAAGTTATTTTTCAGCGTCTGGTGGAGAGAAAATGAAAGGTAGAATCAAATGGTAACCGCAAGCTGAAAGGGAAACGGGCAGATGGCGACAAAAGCACATGCTACGTCCAAATACATAAAGATCCGGGCAGGGCAGCATACTGAGAACGTAACGTGCGCACTGCCCGCTGCCCGATGAAATTGTTGGTCAGAAGGGGCAGTCCCATCGACCGGTCTCAGAGCTTCCGGTCCGGGGGTGTGTTAAGATCGTGACCGTAGATTTTGTGAGTCGAATGAACAGTGTATGAGACATGTATTTTGCAACCACCCATTTTTTTGTTCTCATGAGACAAAGTGTAATGGCAGTTTGGAATAAGAATAATGTGGGGAGGGGCCATTCTTTTGGGTAACAAAAATATTTAGTCATTTTTTTTTTCTGTTTTTTGAAATTTGGTCAATGGTACATTTTACATGGAGATTAACAAGGGCCTTTTCGAAATGCACTAGGGAAATTATACTCCGGCCCCCTTAATGGACTTAGATGATTTTTCTCAGTGTTCCACTCATTATTTTCAATAATAAAATTTGTGTGAGTTTACAAGGTATCTTGTGTGAGCTTAATGGTTTGCCTTTTTAAAAAAATGAAGAAACTTGGATGTTGTTTAAAAGAGATATTATTGTGATGTTTTTTATGATAAATTTATAAACTATTGAGATTTGAAGAAGTATTATTATTTGAGAATTATTTCTTGGACAAGAATCTATAGATTTTTTTTTGTTTTTTTTTGAGATGACCTTTTTATTTTTTGAAGTTATGGTATTTAACAAATGTCAATTCATGGCACACTTCTACTACTCAATATTTGGCACAACGTAAGTGTTGGAAGCAAGGAAAATAGATTTTTGCTTCACTATCAACAATGTTGCTCATCGTGTATTTTTGGCATTGTTGCTTCAAAATGTAAAACAATTCAATGCATGATGTTGTTGATTTGAGTTGTTTCTCACGAGACAAAGTGTAATGGCAGTTTGGAATAAGAATAACGTGGGGAGGGGCCACTCTTTTGGGTAACAAAAATACTTAGTTACTTTTTTTTTTCCATTTTTTTAAATTTGGTCAATGGTGCATTTTACATGGAGATTAACCACTACCCTTTCGAAATGCACTAGGGAAATTATACTCCGGCCCCCTTGATGGACTTAGATGATTTTTCTCTTTCGAAAGGGTATTCCACTCATTTTTTTCAATAATAAAATTTGTGTGAGTTTACAAGGTATCTTGTGTGAGCTTAATGGTTTGCCTTTTTAAAAAAATGAAAAAACTTGGATGTTGTTTAAAAGAGATATTATTGTGATGTTTTCTATGGTAAATTTATAAATTATTGAGATTTGAAGAAGTATTATTATTTGAGAATTATTTTTTGGACAAGAATCTATAGTTTTTTTTTTGTTTTTTTTTGAGATGACCTTTTTATTTTTTGTTCAATTATGGTATTTAACAAATGTCAATTCATTGCACACTTCTACTACTCAATATTTGGAACAATGTAAGTGTTGGAAGCAGGGAAAATAGATTTTTGCTTCACTATCAACAATGTTGCTCATTGTGTATTTTTGGCATTGTTGCTTCAAAATGTAAAACAATTCAATGCACGATGTTGTTGATTTGAGTTGTTTCTCACAGGGTAGCAAGCTAAGCGAGCTTAACCTTAAAGGAAACTCCATGGTTAAGTGTGCTTGAGTTGAAATAGTACTAGAATGGGTGACCTCTCGGTCCTCGGAGAGGCCCAATGCTTCACCCATGTGAGCATCACCTAGATGCATTGAGTGCTAAGTGTTCCTTTCATTCTCATGAGAGATGGATTCTTGTGAATCGCAACTCATGAAACATGGGTCAATGAGTTTGACTCATAAACAACACAATTGAATCATTATTGCAATGTATATCGATGTAGAAAATATCTCCTACTTATCAATTGAAGAGCTAAGGTGCTATATAATGAATGGTTCAGAAGGCACAACACTTGTTGAAGGTTTTGCAAATGGGGTTGCAAGCTAAGTGGGCTTAACCTTGAAGGAAATTCCATGGTTAACTGTGCTTGAGTTGGAGTTGTATTGGGATGAGTGACCTCCCGAGAAGGCCCATTGCTTCACCTTTGTGAGCATCACCTAGATGTAATGAGTGCTACTTGTGTTCCATTCATTCTCATGAGAGATGGGT
>MU223208.1:41035-55073 GCA_018584345.1 Thuja plicata | reverse complement strand
GTTTAGAAATCAAGAAAGGAAAACATTGATTCGTAAAAATACAAACAAGACTATATAACAAAGAATTACATGTAACCATTGTTTCTACTCACCTCAATGTCAAAAGCCTTATATTATACAACCCTCTTTGTGTATTGTGATTTTGCTCTTTTTAAGAGGCATACTGTTTGAATTTGATTTTTACAAATGGGCTAAGATTAATTGGGAGAACAGGGGATAGGAAATAGAAACTTTGAGAGGACTAGGGAAGGGGTATGTTTCTTTTGAATTGAAACATGTTGATCATGCTTAAGTTGTATTGCAATATGGTACCTGGGTTATATGTGTAATACCCCAAAATTGGCACCTTACAATTCTAATCAATTTTGGTGCATTTCTTCAAATTCTCATCATCGAAGTCCTATTGTACTAGGCAAATTCTCCTTCCTATTTGTCTTTAATTGACTTAGTCTCAAATGCAGAAAACCTAAATTTGCATAAAGATTACACTATATTTAATTCCTAAATTTTCAAGATTTATTAGCTAAAAATCCCTATGATTAATTAATTTAATTCTAAAGTCCTAAGTGCTTTTAAATTAAATTAATCCCGCCCCCTTTAGCTAATACACATCAAAGGAATTAAATATCATTTGGTTATTTGAATGGATTATCCTCACTTGAATTTAATAATTCAAACAATGTGAAAAGCCACCCATGTGGCAATAATTCATTTATTTAATTAAATAATTCCTTCATATTTGTCTCACCTTCCTCCATGAAGATGAAGAGTCAGCCGTTTCTTCCCAAGAAACTCTTCATCCTCTCTTCAGGCTTTTCTATATTATGGACCTTCTTTCCTTCATTTGAGGAGAGCAATTTTTAGAGTACCTAAACTATAATGAATTATTGTCTCAATTCTCTCATATTTCCAAGCTTTTATTGCATATTTAGTGTAATCTCATTTAGCTTAATGGCATTCTTCATCTCAATTTAGTTTGATTATTTATCAAGTAGCTTAATTCTGTTATCTCTTTCAAGTTTCTTAGCTTAAAATCTACATCTTCATTCCTAGATTCCAATTGCATCTCTCATATAGAATAAATTTCATTTTAGTTTTCAAAGCTTTTAAATCCTCCATTTTAGCAATGGTCTATGGTTGTTGGCTCTTGTTCTGAGAGTAATTAAACACCCCAACTAAATAGGAGGCAACATGTCGATTCGATCGATATTGTGGAATGAGCAATTCATGTTCATCTTCACGATTCAACGATTGAGCAATGACTATGTTGTGTTGTGGCTGATTTAGAGGTCAACATTCAGACACATGCATCAGTCACCAGTGGTTCTCACTGAGTCTGCCTGTTGATGCCTAGATCTTACGTTGACCTTTATACTTTAAAATCTTTCTCACGTCAGTCACTAGTGATTCACACTGTGTCTGCCTACTGTCGCTGTACTACTGAGATTTCTCACATCAACTCACTATCTTCATATTTGACATCAATCTGTTACAGTTGGAGTTATACCCAAACGCTCTATCTATCGATATTCAGTCTTTGCATGCTTTGCTTTAGTCTGTACATAGCTTTCAGTCACTTTCATGACAATTTGGGTCTTTTCAAGATCCCACCTGAATTGACACAACCCCAGCGTCATAGCTTGGGGGCAATCCACTCAGATTCATCCTCTCTATATGAGTCAAGTCAGTCATCAATGTTCATTACTTGGGGGCATGGCTCCCCACTTTTTACACTCAACTCAGTAATGTTGTCAGTTCTAAAGGACAACTATCTATTGGCACAAACTGGGGTTTCTCAACACCCCAATCAAACAATGTTTTTCAACACTATCTTTGGACACATTAGACATCGCAAATCTCTTGATAGCAATCAAACAAATCGCACTCACAAGCACAACAGTGTTTTTCAACACCCCTAAAACACATGCACATTCGTAAACTTTGAAACATGCTGAGCTATGATTGATTATATCTTTGTATGTTGTCTATTCTCATGAATTTCATTGATATTTTCATTGTCTACTACTTGACGGTGTGGTTTTGATGATTCGATAGCGTGAAATAAACAGGGTGTATGTGATAAGAGCTTCTGCATTAAGGTGGGAAAGCCTCACATCCCTCAACCTTTTTTATTTGTACGCCAAGGGGAGGTTGGAACTATGTCTTTGACTGTTATTGCTTTGTTCGTTTACTTGCGTACTCTTACTATATCAAACTGGAAACAATGTTCAGGTCATCTTGGCTTTTGTGCCCTGGCGCTTATGTTCATTTCCTACACGAAAGTCATATTCATATTCTGATGGTTGCATTGGCGCCAGTAAGGATTGTATCGACTCCGATGTTCCAAAACTTGATGATGATAATTATGCGATGAGTCCAACAACCAAGTCCTAGGGTTGCATTTAGCCTAGGCTTGCATTCACATTTTAAGCTTGCATAGCAATAATTTTGGTGCTCTCTTCATTGTCTTCTCATTCTTCGAAGGTTCTCATCTTTTGTCCTGGATTTCTCTTGACTAAACGCGTGTTCGATCCTCACTCTCTATCTTCAACTATATGCTCAATCTATTTTCGTGATCGAAATCAAAATCTGACACTCCTATATCGCTCAAAATCGTGTTTTAAAATTTTGGGACCGACGTTAAATGACGCTTGTACAGTCGACTTTCTGACGTCACTTTCTTGTCAGAATCATCTCTCGTCATCATTTTCTCGGCTTCTGCAATCTTTTCATCAAAAGTCCACTCTAGTCAATTCTGGTCAAACTTGGTAAACTATGGTCAAACCTAGTCAACAGGACCTCCTAATTGCTCTAAATTGATTTTGCCTTCTCTTGATCTATCTCTGAATTCCTTTGGATCTTTGATCTTACTTCTATCTGCAATCTTTTGATGTCGATCATCTTTCTGTTGTGTCATCTTTCGATTTCGCTCCCGAGGGGGTAGGATGATTGCATCATTAAATCTTTTCACATCATTCTTGAATCAGTCTGATCTGAATCAAAAACCCCATTGCTAGGGGCATCTCATCACTTGGGGCATATTCAGTATTTCGTACCTTATCATCAAAATTGGATATTCCATGATCTTGAATCTCTAGGGGCATCTTGTCATCTATCTTTCTAAGTATCTGAGCAATCTAACTCGGATCCTCAAGGATGAAGCTTTGTTCTGGAGATGATTCTTGATCCTTGAAATCCCATTGGGGATTGGGGCAATCTAACCCTAATTCCTAAAATTCATGCTTCGTTCTGAAGACGGCTCTCAAAAGCTCTTTTCAACCGTTATCTGGGCAACCTAACCTGGATCTCAGAGGACTAACCTTCATATTGGGGCAATCTAACCCTGATTTTGTAGATAGTCCTAAATCTTCATCAACTATCAACAGACATTGGGGCAATCTAACCCCGATTCCATTTTTCTCTCAATTGGTATTTGGACCATTGTCTTCGCAATCTAACTTAGACTTTGGAGAATCATGCTTCGTTCTAAAGATGGTTTTGCTTCTCGATCTGATCTGTGTCTTGGAAACCTAACCTAGACTCCTGAGATCTTCATCTGTCACATTAGACTATTCTTTGTATCAACACGCTGCTCGCACATCAATTCAAAGAGGGGCAAAATGTAATACCCCAAAATTGGCACCTTACAATTCTAATCAATTTTGGTGCATTTCTTCAAATTCTCATCATCAAAGTCCTATTGTTCTAGGCAAATTCTCCTTCCTGATTGTATTTAAATGACTTAGTCTCAAATGCAGAAAACCTAAATTTGTATTAATCTTACACTATATTTAATTCCTAAATTTTAAAGATTTATTAGCTAAAAATCCCTATGATTAATTAATTTAATTCTAAAGTCCTAAGTTTTTTTAAATTAAATTAATCCCACCCCCTTTAGCTAATACACATCAAGGGAATTAAATATTATTTGGCTATTTGAATGGATTATCCTCACTTGAATTTAATAATTCAAACAATGTGAAAAGCCACCCATGTGGCAATAATTCATTTATTTAATTAAATAATTCCTTCATGTTTGTCTCACCTTCCTCCATGAAGATGAAGAGTCAGCCGTTTCTTCCCAAGAAACTCTTCATCCTCTCTTCAGGCTTTTCTATATTATGGACCTTCTTTCCTTCATTTGAGGAGAGCAATTTTTAGAGTACCTAAACTATAGTGAATTATTGTCTCAATTCTCTCATATTTCCAAGATTTTATTGCATATTTAGTGTAATCTCATTTAGCTTAATGGCATTCTTCATCTCAATTTAGTTTGTTTATTTATCAAGTAGCTTAATTATGTTATCTCTTTCAAGTTTCTTAGCTTAAAATCTGCATCTTCATTCCTAGATTACAATTGCATCTCTCATATAGAATAAATTTCATTTCAGTTTTCAAAGCTTTCAAATCCTCCATTTTAGCAATGGTCTATAGTTGTTGGCTCTCGTTCTGAGAGTAATTAAACACCCCAACTAAATAGGAGGCAAAAGGTCAATTTAATCGATATTGTGGAATGAGCAATTCATGTTCATCTTCGTGATTCAACGATTGAGCAATGACTATGTTGTGTTGTGGCTGATTTAGAGGTCAACATTCAGACACATACAATATGTGGTCAGGTTTGTTACTTGCAGGCATGGTCTTTCAAATTTCATCCTGAAGGACCATCCAAATCTAGGTATCCCATGTGTTAGAGCTACCCTTTCTAAATCTTGTTTTTAGACCATTTTTATAAGAAATTACCCCTTACCTTGTAAGGGTTCTATGGTGTAAGAACAATACTGAAAAATTTCCAACCTAAGAGTTCACCCCAGAGTTTGTGTAGAAATTCCTCTAGCCAATAGTATACTTAAGTAAGCCTAATGATTGCTTCTTTTGTCACCAAGAAGGCCATTTAATTAGAGACTACCTTCTAGGAAACACAAATATAGTCTTTCTCAAAGGAATATTGAGCCTAGTATTAACCATGTGAATTCAAAGTCCCAAGCTGACATGTTGCCTACAACAGAACCTTAGTTGAGTCAACAAAATAATAGCATTTCAATGAGGAAAACAAAGAGCCTAATGAAAAATTTATGCCTTATAAAGATGCTATTATGATACACAATTAGAGAATGGTTAAAATAAGAAAAGAACCCTCAAAATCTTCAGATTCTCAAAAATATAGGAAGAATTTATCACAGAGTCATTCCAGTATTTCATAATCTCACAATGGGAAAAATAATGAGGTTTTCTCTCATTCTCCTTCCAGGAGAATGAGATGCATTCTTCTCCAATTAAGAGCCAAGGCTCTTCGCCTCCAGTTGTGAGGCAAAGATCTTGGTCTCCCACTCTTTCTGGAAATGAGAACAAGCAATTTAAGAAGGAGCTTGTATTGGCTAACTGATTTAACGTGACGCCACAAGGGGATGATCTTAATAATCTTGTTTTGTCATGAAGTTTAAAGTCCTCTCTTGGAACGTTAGGGGGATCTCTCTTCCCCATCGCAAATATGAGGTAAAGGATGCTATAAATAAATGGAAACCTAACATTGTCTTCTTACAAGAAGTGAAACTTAGCAGGACTCATCTTCTTTCTTCTCTATCCAACCTTTGGAGAAGATCTTCTTTTTTCTAGACATCGCATATTGAAGGAAGGGAGGGCTATCATTTATGTATCTTCTTGGGTGAATAATTTTATCATTGATAAAGGAGAGGAACCTTCACATAGTTGTGTGTGGGTTTTTTTGTTTATTAATGGGAAACTAATTGGTTTTTGTTATGTTTATGCTCCTAACATTGCTAAGGAAAGATGTGATTTCTGGAAATGGATGAATAAGAATTTACCTCAAGTTGATTGGATGATTGGTGGGGATTTAATAGTGTAGAACATCGTACTAATCTCAGTTGGTATAGTCATCTTAAACTAAGTAATGAAGAATTTGATAGATGGCTTATTTTCCAAAATGATTTGGGTGTGATTGATCCTATCCATAAAAAAATCTCTAGATACTCTTGGACTAATTATAGATTTGGAGCTGATAAAAAACTTAAAAGATTAGATAGGTTTTATATCTCTCCCAATTTGCAATTACTACAGGATTCCAATGGGCACTGTGTGAAGGTTGATTATTCCACTATATTGTCAGATCATTTTCCATCACCTGTGTTATTTCAAAGGACAATGATAAGGTATCTAGATGTCAACTACTCTTCAAGTTGAATACTTCTCATGTTAAAATACCTTCATGTACTTCTAATTTTGGTATTTGGAATTCCATTCCCAAACCAAACGAAGGGGAATCTTATAGGGAATGGTGGCAGACTACTATTTGTAAATGTACCGAGTTTATACGATCCTTTGGGCATGGTAGTGAAATCGGAAGGAGAAATCACTTCAAGGGAAGTTGGAACTAAATAGAAAACTATTAATTTTAGACCCTAGCAATTTAGCAATTCAAACTTCTATAGTTAATCTGGAAACTCAACTTTGTAAAATTGATATTTACAAGGGTCAATGAGCAAAAATCGTAGCTCGATTGCAATGAATCAGAGAAGGTAATAGAGGTTCAAAATGTTTCTTTTAGTACTTAAATATAAAATCAGAAAAAAATGATGCAATTAAGGATGAGAATGGACAAGTTCATACTAATCTAGATGGCATCAAATCCTTGTTTCAGTATTTCAGTAAGTTGTTGTTTAAAGAGGAGCAACATTGGCAAGATTCACAATTAATTTTAGATGATATGTTTGGGGCATTCATACCAAGAAATGTGGATCAAGAATATAGAGGATTTATTGATAGGGAGCTTTCAATAGAAGATTCATAATATGTTGTCTTTGCGATGGCTCCTAACAAAAGCTCTAGATTTGATGGGTTGTTAGTTGAATTTTACCAAACTACGTGGTCTCATATTAAGGAAGATTTTTACATGTGGTTTACCTTGAAGCTTTGGAACAAGGTTCGTTAGGGGATGATATAAAAAAAAGGGTTGACCAAATTTCCCCCTAAAGGGAAAAATATAGATTCTATATCTGGTTAGCGTCCTATTACCCTTCTTAATACTTCTTACAAAATAATCGATAAAGCACTAGCTACAAGAATCAAACCCTTGGACAAAGGGATAGTCAGGGTTGAACAAAGTAGATTTATTGGTGTAAGATTTTATTTGGATGATTTAATTTTGACATGGGAAACTAGTGAGTGGGCACAAAAAACAGGTCAGAATGCCTTGCTTATGAAGTTAGATTTTGATAAAGCTTATGATAGAATGAGATGGAGTTTTATCATTAAGATGTTGTAATGTTTGGTATTTGTCCCCAAATTATGTATGCATGTTTAAATGTATTTAAGGATGCTACTGTGTAATTGTTAATCAATAACTCTTTGATTAAACCTTTTTTGCTACAACACTCAATCAGATAATGATGTCATCTATCACCATTTTTGTATGTTTTAGTTGTTGATGCTTTGGGATCTATGCTACAAAAGTATAACGAAATGAACTTGATCAAAGGAATATCGATTCCAAACCATTTAGTTGTTTTGAACTATCACATTGTTGATGATATCATGGTTTTCATTCAAAATTATGAATATGAAATTAGTAATATTTTGGAGGTCCTCAATTTATATTGCTCCATCTCAGGATCAAAATTAGCACACAATAAGACCAAATTCTTTATGATCTGATTTGATCCAGTTCCTCATTGGATTCCTAAGGAATGGAAGGACATTAAAAATGGGCAGATCACTTGGTAACTTGGCATTCGTTTTGGTCTAGGAGTCAGCCTATATGACATGTGGAATTGATTTTTAACTAAGCTAAATATTAAGTTATTTAATTGGCAAAACAAATTTCTATCATTTGCAGGCAAAATACAAGTGGTTAACAAGATTTTTTTAGCCTCTCATTTTTACTACTCTTCTTGTTGGATTCCATACAAAATAGGTTACGAGGACTTAAATAAAATCATTCGTCAATTCTTATGGACAAATTGGGAAGGTAAACAAGGCTTCAAAACAACATCTTGGTTACATTATGTTCATCCTAAGAACAAATGTGGGTTTGGTCTTTTGGATCCAAAGACACAAAGAATTTGTTTAGAATCTAAATGGATTGTGAGGCTGGTGTTTGGAGAAGAACAATGGAAAATATTAATTCATCGTGACATTAACAAAGCTACTATGAGAAAGAAGTGGCAACGTGTGGGGTGGCTTTATAAGATCTTGTTGGCTCCTTTTTGTCTCAAAGCATAATTTCCCCTGCAACCTTTTTGTAAAGCTTGGCAACAAAGTTGCAGATTTTTAAATTGGAAAAATGACTCTTTACAAATTCAGTTTGCACTTTGATAAGTTGAGGTAAAGGTGGGCAATCAATTTTTCTGCACAAATTGTAGAACAAATAACCAATTTTCATTTAGTGCTATTGAAAAATTAACATTACAAAGAATAATTCAATTCATATTACATTTTTCAAGCATCATTTTTCAAATATGTTAATTCCATCTTACAAAATCTTGCAGATGTAGAAAGATTTCAAAATGCTTAAGTAGAGATATTATTCCCTGCAGAGTAACTTCTCGTACAAATTTTGCGTCACTAATAATTTTCTTTTTTTTGTGTTTACATCAAATATTTGAATACATTTAAGAGGTGAAGTTGTTATTCAATATGAAGAAAATAAGTTAAAATAGTTTATTTCAAAAAAATTACAAACTATTGTCATGAAAATTGCACATCTTTAACAAATATTACACTTATGAAACATGATAGGAAATATTGATGCAATAAATCTAGAAAATTTAATCCATAAATTTTACAAACTTTATGAATGTAAAAATTTCATACCTTTAACAAATACCACAGAAACATTGAAAAAGAAAATAAGTTAAAATAATCTAATTTAATTTTTTTTACAAACTACTATAATTAACTGTAATTATAATAACATAAACCTAAAATACTATAGTTGAAAGTCTAAATTCTCTTGAATAGAAGTTTTCGGATAGGGATCGGCTTTCATCAGAAGCATCAGGAAAGCTAACTATTTAATCTATATTTTATTATTAAAAACAATAAATACTAAAATTAAAATTTGGGAGCTAACTATTTCTCAAGTTTTATCCACAAAAATAAGTTGTCAAGTTCTCTCCACACAAATAAGTCAATAAATTTGATTGAAGAAACTAACTATCTCGTCAAGGCTTGGAATTTAACAGTTATCTCACCTAACAAAGCAAATATTTATGACAGTTTGTTATGTACCTTTTGAATTACAGGTTGAGAAAATTTATAGAGTAACAAATATTTTGATGATTCAAAACAAAATTCATTTAAATCAGAAAGATCTATCAATTATTTATAATTTAAATTGTGAAATCTAAAAAAATTATATATATAGACAACTTAAGGGATTAAACAATTAAATTTAAAATATTTTAAGCTCGTGAACCCACCAGAGGTCACCATATAGGAGCAATGGTCAGTATACCCAATAAAACATAACAAAATCTTCCACGAGTAGCTCCATCTATGCAAAGGGTTGTGTGACCATTGTTTTGCACATCTCAGTACCAAAAGCCTTATATTATATGCAACCCTCTTTGTGCAAAACATAATTGCATATTTTGGTGTGATTCTACATTAAAGTAGTTGCCTTCAATTCTCTTTCCTTTTCCCGCCCTTTCCAAATGAAGGTATATTTAATTAATATAATTCTATTTGGGTCAAAATTCTACGTTTATTTGTGTGCACTTCACAGATCATTTACATACAAATATTGGCACAACTTCCTATACAATCTTCCAAGTGGAAATGTCTATGCAAGCATAAAAAGGGTCTATGAAAAGACATTTTTTGGCATTTAATACTTACATTAAAAATCAGAATATAATGGTATTTTGATGCTCAATTTAATTATTAAATGCCAAAAAATGTCTTGTCACAAGCCCATTTGATGCATGCATAGACAATTACCTTCCAAGCGATACACTGTGATCTCTTTATCGACTTACTCAAATTTGAGTTTATTTAATAATTTAATTTGAAATATTTTATTGGATATCTATAAGGTCTAGAAAAAGTGAACTTTTATTAAAAATCATTTTAATAGAGTTCTTGGGTGCGAATTTAAATTTTTTATTTATATTTTAATGTAAGATTATATATAATGTTGAATCTAAATTTATATACATTTTAAATATCTTAATTTTTCTTGTATATGTTAGAGTAATAAGGTCTTTTGCTTATTAATTAAATCGTGTGGATTTAATAATCAAGCCACTTATTATCTCTTTAGTGCTTAAGCTAAACCTAGGCATAATAATAATTAATTTATTATTAATTATTATTTATGCAACCTAGGGTTTCTCCTTTTTAGGTTTTGATCTCCTTTATATAAGAATTGATCTCTCTTGTAATTAACAAACTTCCTTTTCATAATATATTTTTGCCTCTGGCATTCAGAGTCATCTTTTTGTGTATTGTGTTTTTTCAAGTTCTTTCCTTCTTTCATGATTGGTTATTTTCTTGCAGAAGATTACTGGGTTCTTTGTGAAGTTGGTTTCTCAACTTCTACATGGTATCAGAGCTTCAAATATCCAGATTCTTGTTCATCATCTGAGGGTTCTTTCATTTGAAACAAGGTTTGGAAACACTTTGAGTCTAATTTTACCTCACAGTTGAGACCATAGCGCTCAAGATAGCCAGGATCAACCTCTTGTTTCTTGATTTTGGACTCCCGACATCTTCTGTGTGAGGGTTTCAACTCTAGATTGTTTGTGATTTTTGGTGTTCTAGGGGTACCTATTTTTGGGTGCATTTTGGGCCCAAATAGACCTCACCATCGTGCTCAAAAGGCCCCAAAACCTATATTTTCACATAAGTTTTGTCGATTTGTGCCCTTGGGAGCCTCTGAGGCAATTTGTTTTGATATTTTGGTCATACCACCTACAAAAAAATTTTTTTATAAAAACCCCGCAAGGTTATGCGGGCGGTTACCACCATTGGTGCAGTCACTACGACGGTTAGCGGCAATCGCTGTCGACATCAATTTTCCTGTCGCGACCCACAACGATTAGGCAGACTGTCAGCGGTCTTGTAAACCGTCTGCCACTTCGTGACCCTGCACCGCCCACCCATGTTCTACCCACACATTGTCTGTGTGCCATCGCCGCTCCACCTCCACCTAGTCGTGCCACCCAAGGTCCGCCAAGCCTTTCTTTTTTATTTTTCTAGGTATCCTGTCATTTTTTGGCCATAACTTGAGCAAAGAGAGGCAATTTTGGGAAAATAAGATATCGTCAAAAAGCTAATTCCAAGACCATTCTAGTGGTCTAGGTGTGGTTTTCTACTTTTTTCATTTTGCATGGTTTTCTTCCAGTCAAAGTTAGGGTTACTTTTTGCACTTTCGGGGCCATAACTTGTGCAAACGGACTCTGTTTTTTGACTTCCATTCATTGTTGAAAAGCTCTCAGAATCCTCTACATAGATATTTGGTCTTCTTTTGCAGGTTTTTGATCAGGTATACATTATTGTCAGAAATATTTATTTTGAGATTTCCTGACTTTCCAGCTACAGGAGGGTTTGTGTATCTTGTGGTGGGAGGTTTCTCCTGTAAATATTCAGTATAGTAAGTTGCAATCCATCTCCTTATCCATATTTTTAGTTTGGTGAGTCTTCCTCTAAGACAGAGCAGAAATCAGGTGATCCTTGCACCTTATATGGCAAGAAAGAATTTTTAGAGGAGGCCACGAAGCAACATCATGTTTCAACTCCTCCATCTTCTTCATCACAGAAAGACAAAGGTCATGCTCTTTCTACATGGGCCTTGCCCCCTTCCTCTTCATCTCAATTAGACACAGTTTTAGTGGCTCTATCATGCCTCTCCTTTGTTAGCATTATGGGGGGTTTTCTGTACTGTTTGTGCTAATAATTTCATTGGTTTTGCATGGTGATCAATATTTAGACTATTGGTACTTGTACTTTCAGCTAGCAATTTTGTCTTGCATGGTTGAGTAATATCGTTGAGGTCACTCGTACAGATTTATGTGTCATCTG
Source organism: Thuja plicata (assembly GCA_018584345.1). Classification (NCBI taxonomy): domain Eukaryota; kingdom Viridiplantae; phylum Streptophyta; class Pinopsida; order Cupressales; family Cupressaceae; genus Thuja; species Thuja plicata. Next base: position 43,034 of record MU223208.1, on the reverse strand, counting down.
CATCTTCGACTACTAAATGTTAGCCTCAGTTTTCCATTTGTTCTTCTTTCGAGTAGTGTCATGTGGGGCACTCATGCAGATTATTGTCTTATGTATCTTTGGCTGACATATGTTTTGCCTTTGTTTCCCATATGCTCATTATCTGAGTAGTGTCATTTCTCATTGTCTTTCAAAAGAGGTTCTTCATTCAACATCATAGCAGTCATCATTCGACAGGTGTCTACAACTTGTGCTTCAAGCCCGTGTGCTTCTTGCTCCTTTCTGATTGGACTTTTGTTTTTGGGAGATTTCTTGTTCTTCCTTTCTGCATGTTTTCTTTTCCACATGCTTTTATTTCTTTTCGGGAGGGATTTATCCCTCTTGGTTTTCTCCTTTTCTTCTCTTTACAAAGATTTCTTGTTCTTGAGTATCTGATCAGGCCTTGTTGCTGGGACCCATTTCCTGCTTTCATTAGTTTTTTCTCTAGGTTTTAACTTCTTCCTAAGTTCATCTTAAGGGGGTGTTAGAGTAATAAGGTATTTTTCTTATTAATTAAATCGTGTTGATTTAATAATTAAGCCACTTATTATCTCTTTAATGCTTAATCTAAACTTAGGCATAATAATAATTAATTTATTAATAATTATTATTTATGCAACCTAGGGTTTCTCCTTTTGTGGTTTTGATCTCCTTTTAATAAGGATTGATCTCTCTTGTAATTAACAAACTTCTTTTTGCATAATATATTTTTGCCTCTAGAATTTAGAGCCATCTTTTAGTGTATTGTGCTTTTTCAAGTTCTTTCCCTCTTTCATGACAGGGTATTTTCTTGCACAAGATCATTGGGTTATGTGTGAAGTTAGTTTCTCAACTTCTACAATATCATATATCTTAAATATTTTATTTTCATATTGATAACATATAATCAAATTTTTATTAGAGTTTCAATTTAATGTATTTTTATTGGTTGTCAAATTCTAGTCTATTCAATAATTTATTTGAAGTAAATTTCTATTAAGTAATTATTTAAAGTCTTTGAAGAGAATTATATATCTTGAAAGGTTTTGTTTGGTATTTGGTGCAAATTTAAATTGTTATTTGGTTAGGTTTAATTTTAGTGTTTGACATTTATGTGTAACTTACATGACTAATTTTAATTGGTATAGTACATAATTCTTAGAAAGGAAGTATTGAAAGTTTAGGTTTAGTATTATTCTGGGTGAGAGTACTGAAGGTTTACGTTTACTTTTATAATAGATTAGGAGTGTTGAAGATTTAAGTTTATTGTTATTGTAGATTAAAATTCACAAATACTTTTTATTGGTACATGTATAACTCTTTCAAAAGTAAACATTGAAACCTATTTTTTAAGCTATCATATATAATTGTTTAGAATGTGGTAGTATTGAAAGGTGAATTTTTTTTTGATTATATGGACTTAAAAGTATCTGGCTTTGAATTTTAATCTCAATTTTGGTACTTGAGTTGTATTTGGTTTTGAATTTTAATCTCAAAATTGGTACCTATGCTTGATAAATTTAGAGTACATTTTATATATTTTATTTCTACTAATATAAGACAAAATTAATTTTATTTAAATAATTTATTTAAACTTTTATGTAGACTAAAATTCCCAAATATTTAATTTAGAAGTGTAAGCGAGTTTTAGGTTCAAATCAGTTGCAACATAAAATGTAAAACTAAATGTCCTCAAATATGATAACACAATTCTGGTTGAATAGCTTGCAATATTTGACTTTGAAGAGAAATATTTATCTTGAAAGGTTTTGTTTGGTATTTGGTACAAATTTAAATTGTAATTATTTGGTTAGGTTTAATTTTAGTGTTTGAAAGGTATCTTAGCATCTACCTAAGGGTATCTTAGCATCTATAGAGGCAAAAAATGAAAGTTTTTCTTTGGAAAGGGACCATACTGTCTCAAGATAAGATTTACCTTCTTTCACGGGAAAAAGTTTGCACACCTAAGGCTTTGGGAGTGCTGGAATCCACAAAATTGAGT
>MU223208.1:0-18944 GCA_018584345.1 Thuja plicata | reverse complement strand
AGTGGGTTTGTTTGTACTAATGTTTTGAGTAGTCAATAATTAAAGTCTTAATAATAATTGTGAATTTAAAGGTGTTTTATAAATATCAATATTCATAATATATTATCTCTTCAAGTCTAGAAATCATTTACAAATATAAATTATTATTATTTTACATAAATTCTATACTTAACCCTAAATAAATAGATAATACCCTTAATTATCATTTAGAGAAGATCACCATTTTGATACAATAAAGATAGAGATATTACATTTAGACAGTCCTTACTAATAAGTATGCCTTATTTTTTCATTCAACTACATAAGATTTGTTTGCATTCATAAACAAGACAATCATACTGTGCAGACATATTAGACCTCATAATGGAACAAAAAGAAGTGAATTGAAATGGAGAACTTACTCTTGCACATTGTGTAATGTCCCCAAATTGATAGAGGAAAAAATTATTTAAATTAATTAATTATTTGGAGGTTTACTCTTCTCACTTACTTCTAGGTGCATGCACGTGGTCATGTTGCAGCATGGGGGTTTCAATGTATACAGCTATTGATGCCTGCGCTTAATTTGGGAACCTGACGTCTTGATGACGGATTGCTTGAGGGCAAGCAATCTTTGGGCAACGAGGATTTGTAATGTCCCCAAATTGATAGAGAAAAAAATTTATTAAATTAATTAATTAAGGGTTCTTAATAATATTTCTTTTAAATAGGGACCGAATAACTAATTAATCTAATTAATTCTTTTTCTCTATCAAATTGGGGACATTACAAATCCTCGTCGCCCAAAGATTGGTCACCCTCAAGCAATCTGTCATCAAGACTCCAGGATCCCAAATAAAGCGTGGTCACCAATAATAGTATCCATTGAAACCCCCATGCCGCAACATGACCACACACATGCACCTAGAAGTAAGTGAGAAGAGTAAAGCTCCATCAAACTTTCATTATGCCACTCTGATATAAACATTACTATGCCCAGAGTCACCTGATCCCACTAAAGCCAAAAGTCAAGTACATCAATGCTCAAATCCCATGCCAAGCGCAGACGTTGGTCGCAGTATCTGTTGAAATCTTCATGTTGCTTCAGGATCACATGTGTATAATTTGATTCAGTCGAGACGACTAGACTTCCATCAAGATTTCTTTGCATCACTCTGATATAAACATTTCCATGTCTGGAGTCACCAAGATCCCATGAAAGCCAATCATACAAAACATCAGTGCTCCGATCCAAAGACTTCATATGATCACACAAATCAATCTCTTCTGGAATCTCATAGCTTAGGTACAACTTGTTGTTTCCATGAAGAGGCCCCTCACATGAAGAGGTGACACTCATGCATGCCTCGTGCCCAGCCAAAGGGTAAACTCCATAATCAACTAACTATAGAGATTTCTGCTGCTATGAATCATCAACATAGTCTGCATCCCCAAGAGGTTGATCAACCACTGGTAGAGCCTACTCATTGGAAGGATCACTAATAAAATCTGTATTTCATCAAGTTCATCGTCAGGTGTTGGTTCAACGATATTTGTGCAAACATCTTCTTTTAGAATATTTTCCTTCATCTTGGACTCGGGTACCAAATACATTTTGTCCTTGTAGTAAATGATGTCGCCAACCACCTTGTATTTGTAATCCTGCACTTGAGCATCCAATAGTTGGCATGCAAAAGTATTCTTGGAGTATTTGACCAACATATGTGCCTTCCAATCGATTGAGATATGAGATAGAGAACATATAACATCACTGGGTGTCATAGTGTGATCCAAGCCAAAAACTCTCAATCTCCCCAATAGGCTGGCATGATCACTAGCTCTAATACCACTGTAATGTCCCAGAGGTGATTTTAGTCCCGAAGGTGTTTTTGTCTCGGAGGTGATTTCGGTCCCGTAGGTGATTTCTATCCCAGAGGTGATTTATATCCCGAAGGTGTTTCTATCCTAGAGGTGTTTCTATCTCGGAGGTGATTTTTCCATAACATGATGTGTGAGGGACACACGTTAATGGTAGGAGTTGTATGGTGGAAGGAGACTAAGGGTGACAGAAAGTCGTAAGTGACAGGAAGCTGACAGTGACGGTTCAGTCTTCGGCCTCCGTCATTGTCAGCTTCTGCCACCATCCATCAGCTTCCATCACTGTCAGCTTCCTGTCACCCTCGGTTTCCTTCCACCGTACGGCTCCTACCATTACCGTGCGGCCCTCACACATCATCGTATGAAAAAATCACCTCCAGGACAGAAACACCTACGGAACAAAAACACTTCTGGGACCGAAATCACCTCTGGGACCAAAATCACCTCCGGGACTGAAATCACCCTCGGGACTGAAATCACCTCCGAGATAGAAATCACCTCTGGGACATTACACATTAATATTTATAAATCAAGAAAGGAAAACATGGATACACAAAAATGCTCGAACAATAAAGAATATAAAGAAGATGATTTGTTGCTCCATCCAAACAATTAGGGATCAAGGATGAAGCATCATCATCTAAATTGGTGTGTGATGAAGTAATTGTATTAAGAGAAATCACATAATCTCTCAGATGGAAAAACTTCATCAGTATCCATGTCAACACCTCCTTGCTAGCTATAGCCAACTACAAACGAAATACAAGTGTCCACTCTTTCTTCTCCACTCATCTGTACATCCTAATCATCAAATATTCTTTAATCACTCTTTTGATTTGGTTTGAATACCAAAAAAAACATGACAAAATCTTCCATAACTAGTACTATCTATGAAAAAGTTACATCAATTAAAATTTGTGTTTAAGGATCTACAGAGTAACTTGAAGAAAGACCGGTAGAGACTGTATAACAAAGAAATATGTGACCATTATATCTGCTCAACTCAATGCCAAAAGCCTTATATTATGCGACCATCTTTTTGTAAAACTTAAGTGCATTTTCATTATAAAATATCTATTATATTTTGATGTGATTGTACATTAAAGTAGTTGTCTTCAATTATTTATGTTTTTCCCGCCTTTCGACGTGAATAGTATAATTAATGAACATAATTATATTTGGGTCAAAATTCTACCTTTCTTTGTCGACACTACACAGTTTGTTTGTGTATAAATGTTGTTGTGGCTATTGTGAAAATGGAAGCATAAACCCAAAAAATTAAGTATTGTGACACAAATTAGTTACAAAGAAATAACAAAGAAAAATAAACAAAATAGCAAAATAATACGTAAGACATTGATTTATGTGGTAAAACCTTATCAAAATGCCAAGGAAACCTCCACGAGGCAAGGTATCTATATTCTTATTGTTTGGAGAAAATGGTTACAAACTCCATAAGTGTTTCTATCGCTCTTACAATTTTGAAATTGTAATTTACAACATCATCTTAATAATTTCTCGCGCAATCTACAATTCACGATCACTCTTACAATCTACAATTTTCAAAAACATATTTTTTGCTTCAAGGCAACAAAGATTTATAAAATATCTAGAAATTACAACCACCACCAAACATAGAAATAACCTCCTTAATTTCATTAAAGAAATTAGGAACTTTCCCACAAGGCCTCCTTAATCCCATTGAAGAGATTAAAAATTTTCTCACAAGGAAAAACATTTATTCTAAAGGTAAGATTAAATTAGAATTTTCTATTGTTTTATTGTGTTGTCAAGATCCACCAATGACTTCACTCATCTAAGCGCACTACTAAGATATCTTTATCATGCCACTCAAATTTTAGTTTATTTAATAATTTGATTTGAATTTTAAATTTGATATAAGGTCTTTAAAATGTGATTTTTTAAATAAAAAAGGCTTTGATACAATTGTTGAGAGAGAGAGAGAGAGAGAGAGAGAGAGAGAGAGAGAGAGGGTCAAACTTTTAATAGAGTTTCAATTTAATGTCTTTTGATTGGTCCTCAAATTTTATTCTAGTGAATAATTGATTTGTAGCAAATTTTTATGAGATAATTATAATTTAATGTCTTCTAAATGGTCCTCAAATTTGGTGCAGATTTAAATTAAAATTATTTGGTTAGGTTTAACTTTAATGTTTGACGTTTTGTGTATCTGATATGACTCATTTTAATTGGTATGGTATATAACTCTTAAGAAAAAAGTATTAAAAGTTTGGGTTTAGTGCTATTCTAGATCAAGAGTATTGAAGTTTTACCTGTTTACTATAATTGTAGACTAGAATTCACAAATACTCTTTACTGGTACGTGCATAATTCTTTTAAAAGTAAACATTCAAATATAAAATATCTTAGCTCTTTAGAAAGTGAGAATATTGAAAGCAGACAATTAATTTTTGATGTGAATTTTAAAAGTAGTTTGTTTTTAATTTTAATCTCAACTTCAAGTTCAGTACCTATGTTTGACAAACTCACAACGTGCAATTTATGTACCTTAATTTTACTAATACAAGACAAATTGACTTTATTAAGCAACCCATTTTTTTCGCTTCTAATTTTAAGCTGAGTTGTGAATTTAAATCAATTGCACAATGCAACCAATAAATTAAATTAAACTTCCCAAATATGATTGTGGATAATTTTGGCTGAATACAATCTTTATATTCTCAATCCTAACTTTGACTAAAAAGATATTAAAGTAGACATTAAAATAGACTTGTGCTCTCCTACACATAACAAAATAAACTTGTAAATAGTAAAATCCTCCAGTGGAGAAATGTGTTTCATGCATGTGATGGAATCACCATGGCAACGATTTTTAATGGTTTCTGAAATTCTGTTAATTGACGTGTCGGTTGCTAACGTGAAGTTGACGAAATGTGTAGTAAAAAGTTCCATCAAATGAATGTTATCTTATTATTAGTTTTAGTTTAGGTTATGACGATTGAGATTTTGCAGCGATCCTGTTTTACTTCTCACCCGACAAAACTTAAGAGGTCATGTGGAAAACATGGTGGGTGGGTCAGCGTGGTGGTGAGAAGTTAAAAGGTGAAATACCTAGGGGGACATTCCACCCCTCCGAGGTCCCCACATATTTTTTTTCTAAAACACCTTTGCCATAAAAGCTATATGATTCATTATTCCTCCCCTAGGTATCATATGCTTTTAATATTTTATAGTTGTGTATGTGATAAATTTAAAAAGTGTGTATTTTGTTTTTGTTTTTATTACGCTGAAGGTGTTTTCTTATATGAAATGGAGATTTTGAGGATGGACGACCATTGAGAGGATGTTAGTCGTCAATACATTGGTACTCAATCATTAATAACCTATCTCTTCGCTTTTCTCCGCGGTTCTTTTAAGTTTCTTTGCTGACAAAGTCGTGTCATAGTACAAGTTGCAAACATATATGATTTGACATCTCCACGGGTTTTTAAAGCGTCTTTGGGTTGCCCTTAAGCTAAATGAGGCAGGGTATAGGGGTAGGGTTTACTGAATGGTGCCACCGCTCACTGTTGTCCAAGTTTAGTGGTCCATTTCAAGCAAGTAGATGTTTGACATTGGCTCGAAGGCACCCTCCAATTCCATGCGAAGTAAAGGAAAGATTTCAAAATGGATTGCAAAACTCATGGTAAGGCCCTTGTTAGCCAAGCTCTGGGTAAGTTGCAAGAAGGGGTGGGCCATGACCATGCCATTTCAAAATAGAGGGTTCGAATCCCTCTTCTTTTCCATGAACAATCACCATCCAATTTCCCTTTCCTTGCCTGTCATTCTATCCTTTTTGACTCGAAATGGGCTGAAGAAAAAATGACCACCCCAAGTTCTGGAAAAGTACCTCAAATGCAAACCTCAAAGCTTGGGCAAGTTCTGCAATTAGAAGAATCAATTACCACATTAGGGCCACTTCTGTTCTTCAAAAGATTGTTTATAAGCCACCACTGTAAAAGGTGATTAATTGAGTCGCCCACAACCAGAACATTCCCATACGCTCCTACCAACCTTCATGAAATGTAACAAAAGCATATTAGTTAAAACTCACAAGAACATTACACCATTAATGGGGAAGCATAATCAAGATCTAACGAAGAAGCATAATCAAGATCTAGACTAAAGAGTATGTCAGCTCATTCACCCACTGCATTTCATGCAACACTTGAATGGTGGCCATCGCATTGACTAACATATGGATCTCCAACACCATTCCATGGCATAAATCTCGGAGTCGAATTATACACCCACTTCCCTGACTCACTTCACATTAAATAATTACTACTTAATTACATCTAAAACAAATTCCCATCTAAAATATAGAACAATTAAAGAGTTAGGCTTAAATAACCATTCCCAAATAAATAGCTGACAAATTAATGGCCATTCCAGAGCCCATAAACAAAACCATAAACCAACCTGAAACAGTCAAGATGAGCCGTAAAGGACTCTACAACCTCTCCTTTCAAAGAACTATTTTTATTCTTAATTGTGCATTTTTCTTATTGGTCTTCAGTATTTTTGCTTGGTATTTTATATATTTTATTAAAATTTAAAAAACAAGCTAAAAATCCAAGGAAAACAAAGCAGGCCAGTGAGATTACTCAAAAGCCAAGAAGCTAGAGAACCACTATACAATCTGATTTACTAATGAATATCTATGTTTGGTAGAGGCATTCCATACAGTAACTTTTCTATATTAAGAGATCCAACAAAAGATTATACATTAAGACATGAAATTTGCTATATAAGTATCAGTAAAAAACACATTGAAAGAAACCCAGATCTACAGAGTAGAATTTTGAAACTTCTTTGGTGTTCAAAGATGGCTGAAGGATATCACGTATTCATGAATAAAATCCATGATTATGCACCAAAATCCACCAAGCTTTTGGGTGCTACAACCCTGGTCACATGTGGGGTAATTTTGTTGTTTTTGACAGGGCTAGTCGCAGCGGTTTGGCTCCTGTTTTGTTACTTATGAGCCTATATTGATCCCTACAGAAGCCCTCATTTTTCTTCATTGTTAGTAGGTTTCAAGTGGTAGGTATTTATATAATTTTTTTTTTCCATCAACATTGCTCAAATGTGTGGGATGATTAGGAACACATAGGATATACTTGTATATCTATGAAAAAAATGAAGAACTAATATGCTAATGACCAAGGGGATTAGGCATCATTGATCTCATTATAAATTTATAATATAAAATAAAATATAATTGGGAAAAAAATTGGATACACCAAGACACATCTAGATTATATGTTTTAAAATATATTTATTCAAATTAAACTTTTTGTACTAAGAAGTATATAATTAAATGACCTTCAACAACTGTTTAAATTTATACCTTTTACATCACAAGTGCGGAGATTTTTTTTCTTACTCTCTCTATGCGACAAACATGTAATAATATAAATAAAGAATAGTATGATTATAAAATGCATTAATTTACTAAGCTAGAATGATATCTCAAATTGATTCAACCATTATATACTGATCCTTTTTATTGAAATCTCAACTTTTTAATCTAAATTAAATTAAAACAAAAAATCTCTTTTATAATAAATAAATTCTATCCTATTTATAAATAATTGTATGTTAAATACAAAATTAAATTAAATTTTAAAAATTAAAGAAATTTCTTTATAAAAACCATTTTCATACTTCCAAACAAAAATCATAATCATATTATATAAAGCTACACTCATAAATAGAATTAATTATAATTTAAATAAAGAAAAGATTTTTGCTTACAAATATATGGTTACTAAAATTGAATTCATCAAGATTAATTGAATTTTACTCATTACTCAAATTATATTTACTTTTACTAAAATTGAATTCAACGCCTTTTATACTCTTATCATGTTAATGGTTACATGAGGATTTATGACTTTAATTTTATTCCAATATTCCCCACCTTCCATAAATGTCTCTATCAATTCATTATTACCTGGACAGTCTGAATAAGTGAACACCTTTAATCTTTTCAACCCTTCAAATCCTCTTCCCACTTTCTTCAGTTTGACACAGCTCTCTAGACACAAACTCTAGACCGTAGATTTTGTGAGTCGAACAAAGACTGTATGAGAGATGTATTTTGCAACCACCCATTTTTTGTTCTCATAGGACAAAGCATAATGGTAGTTTGGAATAAGAATAATGTGGGGAGGGGCCACTCTTCTGGGTAACAAAAATATCAGTCATTTTTTTTTTCCGTTCTTTGAAATTCGGTCAATGGTGCATTTTATATGGAGATTAACCGCTGCCCTTTCAAAATGCATTAGGGAAATTATACTCTGGCTCCTTTGATGGGCTTAGATGATTGTTCTCTTTCGAAAAGGTGTTCCACTCATTATTTTCAATAATAAAATTTGTGTGGATTTACAAGGTATCTTGTGTGAGCTTAAAGTTTTGCCTTTTTAAAAAAACAAAAAAACTTGGATGTTGTTTAAAAGAGATATTATTGTGATGTTTTTTATGGTATAAATTTATACATATAATGAAGACTACGATGAATATAAATTATTGAGATTGGAAGAAGTATTATTATTTCAGAATTATTTCTTGGACAAGAATCTATAGTTTTTTTTGTTTGTTTTGATACGACCTTTATTTTTTTTGAAGTTGTGGTATTTATCAAATGCCAATTTATGGCATGCTTATACTACTCAATATTTGGAACAACGAAAGTGTTGGAAGCGTGGAAAATAGATTTTTGCTTCACTATCAACAATGTTGCTCATCATGTATTTTTGGCATTGTTGTTTCAAAATGTAAAACAATTCAATGCATGATGTTGTTGATTTGGGTTGTTTGTCACGGGGTAGCAAGCTAAGCGGGCTTAACCTTGGAGGAAACTCCATGGTTAAGTGTGCTTGAGTTGAAATAATACTAGGATGGGTGACCTCTCGGAGAGGCCCAATGCTTCACGCATGTGAGCATCACCTAGATGCATTGAGTGCTAAGTGTTCCTTTCATTCTCATGAGAGATGGATTCTTGTGAATAACTACTCATGAAACATGGTTCAATGAGTTTGACTCATAAACAACACAGTTGAATCATTATTTCAATGTATATTGATGTAGAAAATATCTCCTACTTATCAATTGAAGACCTAAAGGGGCTATATAATGAATGATTCATAAGGCACAACACTTGTTGAAGGTTTTGAAAATGGGGTTGCAAGCTAAGTGGGCTTAACCTTGAAGGAAACTCCATGGTTAAGTGTGCTTGAGTTGGAGTTGTATTGGGATGAGTGACCTCCTGAGAAGGCCCAATGCTTCACCTTTGTGAGCATCACCTAGATGTAATGAGTGCTAAGTGTTCCATTCATTCTCATGAGAGATGGGTCAATAAGTTTGACTTAAAAACTACATAGTTTAATGTTGATAGCAATATCACAATTGTTTGTCATTCTTTAATCATGCCCTTTTTGTTGTTGATTCGTGTTCTCTATAGTCAATTAATTTGTTGTTATTTGGTGGTTATTTGTAACTTAATGTAATACTGATTTTTTCTTTCAAAATAAAAAAGATTTAGGTTTTGTTTAGTGGAATAGGATTTGTCTTTAGCTTTCTTGCTTTTTAGTTTAGGTATGTCTTATGCGAACTTAATGAGTTAGTTTTTGTTTAATTTTAAGATTTAGTTTTTTTGTAGTTATATGAGATTTAATTTGATTTTGTCAGCTTTTTAATATCAATTCAGTGAAATATTTTAGGATTTTGTATATTGTCTTAAGTATATGGGTTTAGTGCATTATTTTAATTGACTTGATATTCTCATTGACCTTGGACTTATAACCATTAGAAATAAAATTTGAACCCTTGTATAAATAGTTTTTGATTAAGGTAACAACCGGTTTTGAAGGGGCCCTGAAACCCTTTAACAGAGAGAGAAAAGATATGCAATTAGGAACAACAAAACAACAAACTACCCCATCAGTAGACAAAGAACCAAAAAAGGGCACTACCCTTGATTACAAAGTAAAGAGCACTAAAAAACAAAAAGCATCACAATGCAACTACGAGAATCTTCCAGCAAAACAGGAACGATGAACCTCCCAGCAAAAACTACAGACCAGCAAAGCCGAATCACTTCTCAGCATCATCCATCTAGCTTTCCATTTTTTGAATCTCTTCCATCTGAGATTCCATACTTTGAATAGAGACCCTTAGATTGGTTATGTCTTTTCTTTGGACCTCAGTCATCTTTTTGGTGGTAGATCTGGTTCTGGTTCCCGGGCCTGAAGTAGGAGTCTCTTGAATGCCCTCTTCTTCCTGTTTAGCTTTTTCATTATAGTTCCTTTCCAACAGGGCATGAAGCACTTTCAAATTGTCAACAAAAGATTGCATTCCCTCTTTTGTAATCTTAGTGAGCTTTCTGAGCATGATATTGTTGTTGTTTGTTTTTTTGGTAATTTTTTTCATTTTTTTTGTCAATCATTGCACTAAGATTTTCTTCCAGAGTAGTATTATTGTTGTTACCTTTTCGAAAACATCCTTCCCTTGCTGATACATGACCACATCATTTCTCATCTTGTCCACTGTTTATTCCAACAAAGAGTTTCTAACTTCAATGTTCTTAAAGTTGGTCTGAAGTTCCTTAATTTCATCATGAATCCATTTGTCGATGTTGAAACCATACATAGCCTTGTTCCTAGCCGCTTGGAGGCGAGTGATGTTAAATTATCTTTTCACTTTGAAGTCTTTGTCCCACAACTCTTATTTTGTACTCCTCTGGATTTGATTGTTGTTCTCCTCTATATCGGCCTTCGGGCTCTCAGGCGGGGTAGGGATTTTGTTGTTGTCTTTCTAGGTATCCTCCTCAAGGTCAATGTAGATTTTGTCACTTTCCTTATCGGCTTCCTCATTCGCTGCTGCTTTCTCCTCTTTATTCCTATTCTTGCCTTTATTCGGTTGGGTTTTCCCTTGAAGATCTATCTCCAAATTAGTCTTGTTCTCCTGATTGTAGGATTTCACAAATGTGCAAATCCACAGAAAGCCAAGATCACCTGCAAGAAAAATACCAGAAGCTGTAGAACAACCTGTGAGAGAGAGAGAGCTAGGGTTTTGAGAATCTCAGCGGAGTGAGAGTAAAAATGTATTTCTCAAAAGAATAAACAATAATTACAAAAAAGCGGCTTATAAGGCGAGAAACCCTAAAGCCGGAGAAAGCTAGGTTTGTTCATTTAATAATTAATAAACATATTAATTATTATGCACCTAAATGACAAGCTTAAGTGAAATAGAATAATAGCGACCTTTAATAATTAAATCAGAGAGACTTAATTATAAAGGTAAATGGACTATTACTCTAACACCCCCCCTTAAGCGAAGCTTAGGAGGAAACTAACCTAGCACAGCTATGAAAGCAGGAAATGGGTCCCGGCAACAAGGCCTGATCATGTACCCAACTACAAAGAAATCTCTGTGAACCGGGGAAATAGAGAAAACCCAGTGGGAAAAACCCTACCCCAAAAAGAGATACAACAACATGCTGAAAAGAAACATGAAGGAAGGAAGGCCTCAACAAGACTGATTACCAAGGGTTTCCTCTCTTTTGTTGTTGTGCCCCTCACTGTCTTCATGCTGGTCATCAGTGTAATTATCCACCAGGTTGTCAATATTTTCCTGAATCTCATTAAGGGTCTCTTCATGGGTATCCTCTTTGTCCCCTTTCTCATCAATTTCCTCGGTGATGGTGGTTATATCCTTATCTTCCTCCTCTATGTTTCTCTGTTCCCCCATAAATCCCTCTTCCTTGGAAGATTCATTGACCAAGTTATCATCATTCCTCTTCATTCCTTCTATGTCATCATAGATTGATAGAGTGATATCAGCAACAATAGGGCCCTTGCAGGTTTTTTTGTTGGAATCACTAATATTCTTGCCAGGGGATATATAAGGATTCTTGCGCTTAACATTGTCAATCTTCTTCGGGATAGGCTCAGGAATATTCTTTTTGACATAATCCACAATCAAAATAATTAACCCCTCATGCAGGATAGGGGAAGATTTAACCCTATGATCTATAATGCTCTGATTGAGCGAGCTTAACAGATAGTAAGGGAAGGAGACTTTAATGTCATGTCTGAAGTGATTTACAAGAACAAAATGATAGTTATAAACCTTGGAATACCTGCCATCGAGCATGAATTATTCCATGATCGCTCTAATAATGAAAGCCCAGATACGCTTTATGTTTGACAGGTTGACATAATCCGGGTTTCCTTTCACGAGCATGGCCCGCTCCTCATCCGTCTTTGGAAAGGTCTTGTAAGCTTTGTTTCCCTCCTTCTTGTCTTTCAAGAACTGCATTCTCTCTAACAGGAGACCAGTAATTTCTGCAAGACGGTCAAGCAAGAGGGTAAAATATTTACCCAGAATGTTTAATTTCCAGTTCTCCCAACCATTTGCAAATGCCTTATTTATCTCCTTATTCTTTCCATGGAGACATTTTAGGTATTTGTCTGCTTTCCCCTTTTTAAGCTTTCTCCAAACCTCCTTCTCATTCCTCCATTTGCAGACTTCTGGTTCTTCCCTTTTTAGGTCACCTCCCATTTTTTCGTTCGCTTCTTGTTGTTCTGCAGACTGGTTTTCTTTGAATCCTTAGCAAATTTCAGCTCCGTATACAGATGCAAGATACCAATCTTTCTTTTGATATCTCTGAGAGAATACGATGGCTTAAGGTCATGATTATTATGACACTTCACATGGCATTTCATAATCGTCGTATCCCAATTCCCTTTCCCATTAATCGGTATGGTTAATGTCAATAATGATTCCCGCCTTATGGTTAATCCTATGATGATTGAGTAATAAATTAATATCATCATTGATCTTGGTAGTACCGAGCCACTTGCGCGTGATGTCATTTTTGATGCCAATGTTAGCAAGTCCATCTGCCACTTGGTTGGTTTCTCAGAAGTTGTGGGTGACATGAAAGGCCGTGAAATTCAAAGCCTTCTCCTTAATTTTATTAATAATATTCTCAATATTCTAGGAAGCCTTACTAATGCCTTTGATGTTATTGATGATATTGAGAGAGTCTCCCTCTAGCCAAACTTTCTTACAGTTCAGCTCTTCTGCTAGCAGGATGACATTGAGGACCGCCATAGCTTCGGCCCTGTGATTAGATTGAGTTCCCAATGGAGCCACTATGGCACCCATGCACATTCCATTTATATCTCTAATTATCCCACCTCCACCAACGTTACCCAGGTTGCCTTTAGGAGCCCCATCAAAATTGGCTTTGACCCACTCCTCAGGAGGAGAAGTCCAAGTGGCATTTTCTCTTTGAGGTTTGGGCTTGTAGGTGTTAATATTGAAATGCCAGTCACCATTCTTAATAATTTCCTTAGAATCTGAATTATTGATTGAAGCCAGAAAATTTTCTTCTAGCGCTCTACATATTTGATTTCCAACAGCCTCGGGGAAAGACTTTTTCTCCCTAAAAATTATATTATTTCTCTCTTTCCAGATATGCCAACATAAATGAGGAGGAATGAGATTCCAAAAATATTTGATAGTAGATTTCTGAGAAGGGCAACACCATTGAGAAACAAAATCCTGCCAAAGACACAGGAAGAACCAACACAGATTCCATTCCCTAAAGATAGTGTCCCAGACCTTACGGGTAAAAGAGCAATGGAGCATAAGATGATCATAAGATTCAGAGTGATCCGTAAAAAGAATACATCTATTCACAATGTAGAAACCCCTTTTAATGAAGTTATCAAGGGTTAGCGGTTTATTTTGAATTAAAATCCAAAAAAAAGAATTTGATTTTGGGAGTGAGATGCTTATACAAAATATAGGAGCAGAGGGGTCTCTCCTCTTTTTCAGTTATAAGATTGATGGTAGAAGCCACCATATACTTTCCATCTGGTCTAGAGTCCCACGCTATAGAGTCCTGGATATTGTCTTTGACATGCCATGTACGTAGCTCATGCTGGAGGGGAATGAATATGTTGTCCTCTTCTCCCAGGTTCCTCCAGTTATTTTCCTGCCAGTAGTCTTTAGCCTTTGTTCCTATGTTTTCTTTGCATCTTTCAATAGCCTGCTTCCAATCTTGGTTATTGGAAAGGGGCACATTATGGATCCATTCATCATCCCAAAAATTGATTCTCCTACCATCCCCCAGCTTCCATCTCTTCCCCTTAATGATAAGTTCTTTGGTTGAGCTTATGCTATTCCATATGTAGGATCCAGATATGCTAACATCTTTAGTAATATAATCCTCCAATTAGGTATGGTTACAGAGGTATTTATTTCTGATAACGTTGTTCCATTCTTTCTGGTCTCCAAATATTCTCTAGAGATGTTTCTCCAAAAGGGCCTTGTTAACATTTTTTATGGTTTTCAATCCTAGACCTCCCAGCTTCTTGGGTTTGCAAACTTTGTCCCAAGCCACAAGGCTAAGTATCTTCTTATCTTCAACCCCCGACCAGAGGAATCTTTTATGGATCTTCTCAATTTCGGTAGCAATTATCTAAGGAATTTTGAAAAGGCTCATAGCATAAAGATGAAGGTTTTGAAGGGTAGATTTCAACAATTATAGTTTCCCTGCATTACTCTGTAGAGCCCCTTTCCAGCCAGCCAACTTATTGTTAAATCTGTCTATGATAGAAAGCCAAAATCTTTTAGGGGGTTTGGAGCAAAGAGGAAGACCCAGGTAAGAAGAGGGCAGCTTCCCAATTGAGCAACTTAAGATGGTAGATATCTTTTTATGTCTCTCCTCCGGGGTATTTATAAAGAAAATAGAGCTCTTAGACCAATTGACCAGTGGTATTAGTATAAATATAAAGGGCTTTCTTTAAGTTTCTTGCTTCTTTAAGATATGCCTCCCCCATTATAAGCGCATCGTCCACAAATTTCTCATGAGAGCAGATTGTTATGGCTGAGGAAGGTTGGATTCCAATAATCTCTCCCTTAGCCACCATTTTCTGAATATACCTCCCCAAGCATTCAACAAGAATAGCAAAAAGGATAGGTGAAATGGGATCACCTCATCTAAGGCCTCTAGAAGGCCTAAAGAAAATGGAAGAGCCCCCATTAACAATAACTGAAGAAGACACAGTCAAGACCAATTGCATAATTATTTTGATTATCCCATTATCAAAGCTAAGAGAAGCCAAAACCTTTTTAAGGAACTGCTAGTCCACTCTGTCATAGGCCTTGGAGAGATCAAGTTTCATCATAAAGCCTTATTTTTTGGCTTTCTCCAAAGAATGAATATTCTCATGGAAAGCAATGATTGAATAAGGAATTTGTCGCCTAGGGACAAATCCATTATGTTGGAGGGAAATGATATTCGAGATAATTTGGAGCAGTCTGGAGGTTATGACTTTAGAAAATATCTTATACAGGCAATTGCACAGGCTGATAAGTCTGAACTCTTCCACGGTATTAGTTCCTAACTTTTTGGGAATCAGGACCAGAAAAGTGGAGTTGAGCTACCTTAGGAGACTTTTGGTGCCAAAGAATTCCTTGACAGCATCCTGCACATCCTTTTCAATGATTTCCCAAAAATGGTGGTAGAAGAGCATAGGAAAACCATCAGGACTAGGAGATTTCTCCCCTTCAAAAGAGAAACCTGCATTCTTGATCTCCTTATTGGAAGGGATAGCTTGGAGCATTTTGTTAGTGGGATCATCGACCAGCTGAGGGATAGCAGAAAGAATTTCTTCTTGAGATGGTCTTTCCAGTTGAGTCTCCTTATAGAGGAGCATAGAGAAATATATTAGCATTCCAGATCTAATATCCTCCTCCATCCTAATAGTCTTGTCTTTGGATTGTAACTTAGAAATTCTGTTAATTGCTTTGTGTTTCATAACAGTCATATGAAAGAATCTAGTATTCTTGTCCCCCACCTTAAGCCAAAGAGCTCTGGATCTTTGTCTCCAAAAGGATTCCTCATTGGATATAATGTTGTGATAGTCAGTGATAAAAATGTTTTCCATATTTTTTCTCTATTCAGATAGTCCTTCTTTCTAAATCTTAAGTTGGATTTCCTTAATATCATCTTGCATTCTGCCTTTACTTTGGAAGATGTCTCCAAAGACTTCCTTATTCCAAGTTTAAGATTCCTTTTGATAGAGTTCAACTTCTTAACTGTTCTATACATAGCTCCCCCCTCAATAGTATAATTCCACCATTCAACTATCTTATCTTTAAGCTTAGGTTGAGCTAGCCACATTTTTTCAAATCGGAATGGGATGTTTTTCTACTATTAATCTGCTTGACAAAAAGAGAGATAGGGAAATGATCTAAGCCCATTCAGAGTTTAGAGGAAAGAGAGCAGTAGTACCTTGAGATCCAGTCATGATAGAGGAGGGCTCTGTCCAGTTTGACCTGAATCAGTTTAATCCCAGTGTGGCGATTCGACTATGTGTAATCAATCTCTTCCAAGTCAATATCTAACAAAGCTTCATCATTAATATACTCCCCAAGATCAGATCTACTATCTAATTGAGAAGGGACACCACCCTTTTTTCCTCATTTTTAAGAGGGGTATTAAAGTCTCCCATGATCATCTAGCTCTCATTTTGGAATTGATTTTGGATTTCTCTCAATCTATGCATGTACTTTTGTCTACCTTTTTTAGTGTTGGGAGTGCATATATTAATAAGATTCTAGGAATGATTGTCCTTCAAATTTTTAGCCTCCACCAGTAAAATATTCTTCTCACTAAAAATAAGGGTACAATCAACAATTTTTTTATTCTAGAAAATAGCAATGCCTCCTGAGGCTCCTTTAGAGTCAACACCTATTCTGTAATAATCTTTTGAAATATAAATTTTTTCCACTTTCTCTTTGGGCATTTTGGTTTCTTGAATAAGTAGAATGTCTGGCTTACTATCTCTTACTGGGTTCCTTAGGAAATCCTATTTATGGGAGTTGTTTAGATCTCTAATATTCCAACAATTAACTTTCATTTAATGGATTGAGGAGCATATCTCTGGAATGGTGTGTTTCCTACCATCCGCTATATTCTGTTTGGCTTCCTGCTCTCTTTTTTTTGTGTTGATATCCTTCCTTTTCTGTTTGTAAGGGTACCCAAATCAGCCTTATGTTGTCTTCTTGTCTGAACTCCTCCTTTATTTTGGTTGTCATGTTTTTTTGCTGATTCATTCAAATTGCTACCATTCTGACCTCCTTTTTTACCTGAGTTTTTATTCGAGGTTTTCTTTCCTTTTGTTTCTGACCATGGTTCTTCTTGGTTTTGACCTAAGATATTATATCCTTTCATTGTTTCTTCATTCCAAAGATCCGCAATGGATGAGTGGGTTTCATCTTCCCTTTCTTCAGAATCTTGCTCCTCATAGTTTTATTCTTCAAGGATAGGGGGTCCTGTGTGTTGCTTCTTTCTATTTTAATTGTCTCCATATTATGTGGAGACCTTTTCTCATTTACATTCTCGACTCTGTCTTCAATCTCTATGCTCTGCTTCTTTTCCATATTGATACTTTTCTCTGTTCTAATCTCTCCCTTAGATTCACTTTTATCCATTTCCTTGATGTCTTCTCTTGAATTCCAGGTTCTGGGTTCTCTCCAAGTTTGTCAACATTAAGGTAGATTTAGGTTTCCAAACTTTTTGTGGTTCCCTTTTTCTTCCAGTTTCATCTTTGACTATTTTTTTCGATGGGAATTTTTTAGCCCAATGACCTTCTTTTTGCATGAGAAACAAACGAAAGGAACCGATTCATATTCAATGGGTTGAATATAATAACCCAGTTTTGATTTGATGGTCATTACCTCAGGAAGATCCGTGTTCTGGTGTATATTCACACACATTCTTGCATAAACCAATCTGGATTTGGAAGCTGTCATCGGGTCTATCGATAGAAGTTCATTAAAGGCACTCGCGAAGCCAGAGAAAATATCTTCATGCCAATATTCCAGAGGTAGACTAGGTACTCTAACCCACACCGGGGCCAAGTCAAATATTTCTGATTTTAGATCAAGGTTAGTTACCCATTTTTGTAAAACCACAGATGATTTTCTGAACATCCAGGGTCCTCCACATAGAACTTTTGAATGGTCTTCCATATTCAAAAAGACAAAGGAGAAGAAGCCTTTTGGCATTGCAGCAATGTCCACTTGCCCCTTCAGTTTCCATTTGTGATAGGTAAAATCCCTTACCATCTCAATGTTAGGTCTAATCCCAGTAAATTTACCTACCAGGTTAGGGCCATATTCGTTACTGTGTGGTCCACCAGTGGGTCATGTAACGAGATGCCAAAGAAACCCTTACTGGGGTCAGAAATATTGTTTATATTTGGGAAGGATGATTTTCCAGTTGGTTTGATCCCAAATAATGATGACCAACTGCCTTTAGCCTTTTTTCTACCAAATGAATCATTGCTACCAGCCAAAGATATCTTACCTTCTGGTGTCATTTTTTCTGGCCCACCACCTCGAGAATGTGAGGCCTTGTCCTCATCTAACTCTTTTGTCGAGCCCTCCCCTAATGTTCCTCCCGCATCCTGCTGACCTCATGCACCTGTAGGCGCCTAGATTCCTCATACATCACCTTCCCTGCCCTCGTAGGAATTCAAATTTCATCCCGCCTGAACTCCTCCTCCAGCTCCCGCTTTCTCACCTCCACCCGCCATCCTCTATTAGATATGGTTAATCTGATACCCTTGTTCAAATAGTTTCTTGACATTAGGACACACATTTCTTTGATAAGTTAAAATTTACCATGTTTTAATAGAATAATTTAAGCTTTTGCGTATTATAAAGGTACTTGCACTCCTACCTTTCATTCTAAACTATTTTAAATGTGTATTTTAAGCACATTGCTTTAGCACATGAATTTGATTGAATTGGCACTCTCATTGACATTAGACTTAGACTAACCACAAAATATAAAGGTTAATATCTTCTCAAATAGTTTTTAATATAAAAACATGCCTTCGTCACTCTAATTCTATAATAGTAAATTAAGCTTAAGTTATGTAAACCCAATCTTAAATTCAAATGAATCCACACCAAAAAATCATTTATTATTTTTCAAACTTCTCATTGTGATCTCATAAACTTTAATTGTTGCA
>MU223207.1:2610844-2624265 GCA_018584345.1 Thuja plicata | reverse complement strand
TCTTCCTTGTACATCTCCTTCAAGTCATCAAATCCCAAAATACTTACTTGAGATTCCTGCAAGATCAAACTCCTCCTGCTCAAAGCATCTACCACTTTATTAGATTGACCACTCTTATGTTTGATGACAAAAGTAAAACTTTGCAAAAATTCAACCCACTTGACATGTCTTTGGTTAAGCTTATGTTGACTATTGATAAATTGCAAAGCATGATTATCAGTGAACAAAACAAATTCCTTAGGCATGAGATAATGTCTCCATTTCTTTAATGCTTGTATTATGGAATAGAACTCTTGACCATATGTTGAATATCTCTTCTTTGCATCATTAAGATTTTCACTGAAGTAAGCAATAGGCTTTCCCTCTTGACTGAGGATAGCACCTATAGCAGTCCCACTAGCATCACACTCAACTTAAAAAGGCTTAGTAAAATCTGGTAAAGACAAGATAGGTTCCTCCGTAATTTTCTTTTTAAGCACATGAAAACTTTTATTAGCAGCTTCTGTCCAATAAAATGTCTTTTTATCTCCCTTAATGGTATCCACTATTGGAGCACAAATCCCACTAAAATTTCTTATGAATTTCCTATAGAAACTGGCCAACCCATGAAAACTTCTTACCTCAAAGATATTCTTAGGAGTAGGCCATTCAGTGATTGTCTTTATCTTGTCCTTGTCCATCTATAGTCCTTCTTGTGAGATGACAAATCCCAAGTAAACCAATTATGTCTTGAAGAAAGTACACTTTTTGTGATTGATTAGTAGCTTTTCTTCATGCAATTTGTCTAATACCATCCTTAAATGTCTCAAATGCTCTTCCTTTGATTGACTATATACCAGAATATCATCCAAGTATACTATGACAAACTTACTTGTGAAATCTTTAAGCACCTCATTCATGATGCGCATGAAAGTGCTTGGAGCATTAGTTAAACCAAATGGCATAACTAGCCATTCATAGAGACCATGGTTTGTTTTAAAGGTTGTCTTCCACTCATCACCTTCCCTAATTCTAATCTAATGGTAGCCACTTTTCAAATCTATTTTAGAGAAATAATTAGCCCCACTTAAACAATCCAATAAATCATCAATCCTTGGTAAAGGAAACCTATACCTGATGGTTATTTTGTTGACTACTCTTGAATCTGTGCACATTCACCAGCTCCCATCCTTCTTAGGGCTCAAAACAATTGGAACTGCACAAGGACTTAAACTTTCCTTTATCAATCCTTTCTCTAACAATTCTTGCACTTGTTTCTTGATTTCTTCATTTTCTCTCAGTGTCATCCTGTAGGCAGCTTTATTTGGAAGATTTTCTCCTGGAATCAAATCTATGTGATGGCTAATACTCCTTAATGGGGGTAAAACATTAGGAAGATCATCCACTACAATGTCTTTATACTCTTTCAACATACCTTGAATTTCTTCAGGAAAATGAATTATCTTTGTGCTAGTATCTTCACTTTGTAGCTTTCCTATCAAAGTGAAGTTTACCTCTTCCTTCTTAATTTGGTGTAGAAATTTCTTACCACCCATTAACATCACTCTAGAACTTGGTTCAGCAACAACATGTTCCTCCTTCAGGGGTGTAAGAATGTGCTTCTTCCCATCTTTCTCAAAAGTGTAGGTATTGTTTCACCCATCATGCATAGCCTTTCTGTCATATTGCCAAGGTCTTCCAAGTAAAACATGACATACATCCATGGGCATAACATCACACACTATCCAATCTTTATAAGTTCTTATTTGTAAGTCCACTTTACACTGCTCATTAACCAAGAGTTGATGTCCTTTTTGCAACCATGATACTTTGTAAGAAGTAGGATGTGTTACCTTTTTCAAGCCTAGCTTCTCCACCATCTCTGTTGAAATTAGATTATCTGTGCTCCCACTATCTATGATGACTTTGCAACATTTTCCTCCACTCTTGCATGTTGTTCTGAATAAATTTTTTCTTTGAGGTGGTTCTATCACCTCCTTGTTGGGTTTGAGTAACACCCTTTTCACTAAGAGTGATTCACCAACTTCAGGCTCATCATTGTATATCACAGGCTCCTGTACATTTTCCTCCTCTTCACCTTCAACTATGTGTGCAGCCCTTTGACTTGTGGCAGGATTTTCTAGACACTCATAAGATCTATGTCCATATTTGTTACATTTAAAACATTTTCCAAAAAATCCTCTACCTCTACCTCCTAAATAGGGTCTTCCTCTAAAAGAATCATTACCTTGATATGTTTGTTTTTGTTGATGCGAGCTACTAGCTTCTTTGTTTTGTGCTTGCCATTGTCCTCTACTGCTTTGTGATCCTCTTCCTCTAAAACTTTGACTTTTGCCTCTTGAGCTTTGTGTCTATTTCCTGGATAATTTCTCTTCAGCTTTTAGAGCATATTGGTATGCTTCCTCCACGGTTCTAGGAAAAAAAAGGTTAATTTCATCTTGAATATCATACTTCAGCCCATTGAGATATCTAGCCACTTTTTCAGCATCATCTTTAATGTGACCAGCTCTAATGGTCAACCTATAAAATTCTTCTATGTAATCTTTAACTGACATTTCCTTTTGTCTAAGATTTTGTAATTTCTTAAAAAGACTAAGCTGGTAATCTTTGGGCAAGAATTTACCTTTTAGTTTTGCTAACATTATGTCCCAACTATTGATCTTGGTCTTCCCTTGCTGAATCCTTTCATCTTGTACTCCATCCCACCAGAGGGATGCATGACCCTTCAATCGAGTTGCCGCAAATTTTACTTTCTTGTCATTAGCAACATTTTCATATTCAAAATACTTGTTCATTGCACTGATCCAATCAATCAGCTCCTCGGCATCTAGGTTGTTGTTAGCCGTAGTACTTACTTAGTGTTGTGTTAGTTATATTATGTGTAGCCGACGGTACTTAGTTACTACCGGACGACAGTTGGGAATCGGTGGTGACGGTCGGTCACACCCCTTCAGGATTTATATAAGTGATGTACTTTCTCTTCGGAGGGGGGTGGATATATGCAATTGTAATGTACTGAAGTTACGAATGATTAATAAATATTATGATTTGTCTTAGGTATTTGTATTTTTGTACAACGTCTATGCACGAGTAAACTAGGTTACCCCAACGGGTAAACATTTGGCGTCGCTGCCTAGACGTACTCGGGAAGGAAAAATAAAATAAATTGATGTGTTGATTATTGCCCTGTGGAGAAGTGAGCAAATAATTCATGCCCAACCAATTGAATAAAAATAGAAAGAAGGAACTCAAGGAGGAACAAGCCGATAGAAAAGCCGTACTCGCACAACAACAAACCGAGCGAAGGGAGAGATAGAGAAGATGCGCCGAAGGACTACCGAAGGGAGTAAGTGAAGGGGAGGGTCTAGAGGTATCTGACTAGGAGGCTGGGAGCTTGTTCAGGTCCTTAACCTTAACCCCATGGACGGAAGCAAGAAAAGTCCGAAGGAAGGAAAAAGAGGAAGCCGCACGGAGGGAGGCTCAGGATACCGTTGCTGCCATGAGTGTCGAAGTGACCAAGGGGCACGGGTGTCACAGTAGCCCACCAGGCCTAGATAATTCTAGTAGTTTGGGGACATCAAGTGGTACAGTACCAAACAATTCTGGGGTACCCACGCCGATAGTACCATCCCAGCCTATAACACAACCGGCGCTGCAAACACAGTCGGCGTAAAAAAAAATAAACATGGCAACCAACAAGGAGAAGTTGCCAAAATTCCACAGAGATGGAAAGGAAGATCCAGTACGACATTGTCGTACGTGTCAGACAATCTAGTCCGCGAATGGAGTCGCTGACCAAGACGAATGGATGAGACAGTTTCTGGCAACCCTCCGAGGGGTAGCCATCGACTAGTACTCCGATGTGGACAAAACAACGGTGACCACTTGGGACGGACTCAAGAAATAATTCCAGAAGGAGTTTCGAATCCTGAGGGACAACAATGAAATTGTCTCCAAGATATATGGTACCAAACAAGGCAAGAAGGAGACTGTGCGGGCCTACAGCCGCCGACTGAAGGAGTTAGTCAGAAAAATGGAGAGCCAGCCAGCGGATGGCCTGAAGAAAAGATGGTTCGTGGAGGGCCTGAAATCAAACCTATGGAGGAAAATAAAGATAGTGCCCCCCGCCTCATACGAAGATGCCTATAATCAGGCGATGGACTTGGAGAGCGAACAGAAAACCTCCAAGAAGAAAAGAAGCAAGTCTTCTTTCAACGAAGATGACACTGCGGACGATGACAATAGCAGTGATAGCAAGTTGAAGAAAAAAGTCATGGCACTCCAAAAGGACATGGAGAGAATGATGAAGGAATTCAAGACCATGAAAGGGGGTACCAGCAAGGGGGAAGATGACATGTGGTGTACGGACTACAAGGAGAGTGGCCATACAAAGGGGTCGTGTCCCAAAAATGCATTGTGTGATATTTGCCAGATCATGGGCCATTCCAACAAGGAATGCCCATACAACATGAAAGTGAGGAATCAATAAGTGCTATTTACCCAAGAGAAACCATCTACATCAGGTGAGTATGAAGGCAACCAACGCGGTGGCGAAAGGGGTAGTAACAATAACACCAACACAAGGAGTAGAATACAATATGACTCCAAGGGTCGGTCGGTGATCCAGTGCTGAGCTTGCAATCAATGGGGCCACTTTGCAAAGGACTACGACAAGGGCGACACCCCACAGAAGCTATGTCATTGGTGTGATCCTGGCAACCACGAGGATGCCAACTACCCAAAATATGGCATTAATTGGCTAGACATAGATAGAAGCACAAATACGGTACTGACCATCACCCGAGGGCAAGCAAAGCAAACCACATATCCAAACCCTCGAACAGAAAAACAATGGGCACAGGAGGCTAAGGAAGAAATAGAGAAGGCGATGAAGGCACAAAAAGAAACATGGGAGATGGCCACCACCTCGAACCGGAGGGAGGCAGAACAAAACATTCTGAGACAAATGTTACATTTGGAGGTACCGGTGAAACTCCAAGACCTCCTTCACACCATGCCTCACTTGGGATCGACATTGTTGGGGAACTTGGCCACACTGCCAAATACCACACGTACGGACATCCCTGGAGGGTCTACAATTGACCCGATGATACTTGTTGTAAACAACAGGAGGTACCTGGCAGTCATCAAGATGGGTATCCTTGGCACCACTCTCATAGACACCATTGTAGATGGTGGGTCCGGAGTAAATGTACTTTCGGAGGAGACATGGAAAAAGTTGGGGAAACCCATGTTGTGGCCTCCGATTTTCAACCTGTTGGGAGCGGACCAGCACGACATCAAACCCATCGGAACCCTCATGGCTCAATGCGTGATGATTGGTACACAGCCCTTCGTACTCGACTTTGTGGTGATTCCACTAAAGAAAAAGGGGTACGAGGCTATTTTGGGATGAGGGTGGCTCACCTTGGCAAAGGTGAACCATAACTGGAAGCGGAACACACTCACCATGGAGACTGTCGAGAGGAAGTACGTGATTGACCTCCGCACGCAAATGGTGAGCGAGGAGTTAGCATCTTCGGACTCAGAATCTGAAGGAGAGAAAGTGGGAGTAGACAGAGGGCAAAGAAGAATGAAGCCCAATGACGAAGGGGTTTTGGAATTGGAAGAATGTTTTGGGGATGATGGCGATTCAATGAATGGCCTCTTTCATTGGTAGATAGAAGATTACGAGTTCTTTCCACCATCTTGTAACATGCTAAGCATTAGGGAGGAGGAAGCCACCCCCGCACACAAGTTTACGGAGGACGAACCCATCAAATACCAGGAGGTAAAATCAAAAGGGAAAAACCTCGATGACGACGTTCGTGTTGGCGGCAGTTGGAACCCAGTGGCCGCAGCCTTCAAATTCATGATTCTCCTTCTTCTTATGTACGGGCCAACGATGGTGGTCCCTATAGAATTTAGGGTTTTCAGTCTTTGGATTGCCATCAAAAATAGACCCAAGGACAAAGTTCAAGAAGTCAGTTATGACGGGGACATCCAGTTGCAGACTCTCGACGGACGGGAGATATACGAGGCCATTAGCAGTTCCAAATCGAAACCTCACCCCGAGAGGATGTACAAAGCATCCGAAAGGATGGACAGAGCAGCTGAGGGGACGGAAGGGTACTGGAGAGGCCGGACGGACGACCGAAGAGGCCTCCAGAAGGTAATTAGATTAGGCAAATAATAATTTCAAAAAAAATTAAAAATTAAAAATGTAAAAAATTAAAAAAATTAAAAAAGTAAGTGTCCGTATGGTACCGTACGGCCTGATACCGTATGGCCGTATAGAAAAAAATTTAAAAAGAAAAAAAAGACACTGTACGGGTTGAGGCCGTACAGCTTGAAACCATACGGTCAACAAGGAACACCGTATGGTTGAAGGCCGTACGGGCCCACCCAAACCCTAAACAAGGCGAGAGAAGCAACATGAGACCGTACGATGCCAGACCGTACGGGCCTGCACAACAGAAGACAACGGCAAGTCATCAAAAACTGTTAAGCTGTACGAACGACATCACACTGGAAACTGATACCGTACGGTGAGGAAGAAGGTGAGAAAAGCGTCGTGCGATATATACAAGAGACTACTTGGTGAATGAGCGTATGATCTGTCGGCTACTTATTTCATCTTCCGGAAAGACAAGAATCACCAT
The DNA here is from genome assembly GCA_018584345.1 of Thuja plicata. NCBI lineage: Eukaryota > Viridiplantae > Streptophyta > Pinopsida > Cupressales > Cupressaceae > Thuja > Thuja plicata. The sequence goes on along the minus strand of MU223207.1, from coordinate 2,617,603 downwards.
TCATCGTGAGAAGCAAGCAATTAACACACCGCAAGTACCTCCACACAAAGCAACCGTACGACAGCAGGGTTACGAGGCCACATGACCGTACGGTCACCTAGAGTGTCCAGCGCGGGGACAGGAGAAGAGAATCCCAGCAAGGAAATCGTACGACGTCTGACAAGCACTCGGAGGGAAAGGGAGGTTCACAAAACCGTATGACATTTCTAAAAAGGATATTGCCAAAGGAAGTCGGCCCATACCGTACGTAGTACAAATGAAGAATAGGGCATAGTGTATGGCACCAAAGGGAAGGATGACATCGAACGAAAATCACAAAAATAGTGGGTGCCTAGGACCCCGCAAGGGCGCTGCCCCTCGACCCTGCTGGGGTGTTGCCCCCAGACCCCCATTTATTTTTGAGGCACACCACAACAGAGTTTGGGGTACCCGCGTCATCAGGGTAAGCGTTGGGTTTATTCCACTCAGTGAGAAAGAAGTTTGAAGCTAAGCGTTGGAGGGGAAGCATAAGCCGCCGACGGAGATGGATTTGGATAGTTTGTGAACACACAGGTTGAGCAGATGATAGCCAGAGATGCTGCAGGCATTGATTGTTCACGCGCTAATGGTGGCGAGAGTGGTAGTAGGGTACTACACTTTTAGGAGTATGTCTTGGCTAGACATGAGGCTGCCGTGGTGGAGGCACAGAGAGCTCGGGAGGAGCTGACTACCAGGTTGGAGGTAGTAGAGCAAGACTTGGCTCAGGGTACCCATTCGTTGGGTGTGGAGAAGGCAACATGGTTATTGAGGACAGATTGGCTACGGAGGCAGTATCATTTGAGTAGCAGATTTGCAGCACTTGGTCGAGGCTGAGACTGAGCAGCATGTTTTGGTTCTTGTACGTGGTTCATCATTTCTATCTTGTTCTGTCTCGGATATTTTGTTGTCGTCCGGAGATGACTTTTCTTTAGGGGAGATGATGTTAGCCATAGTACTTACTTAGTGCTTTGTTAGTTATATTATGTGTAGCCAACGGTACTTAGTTACTACCGGATGACAGTTGGGAATCGGTGGTGACGGTTGGTCACACCCCTTCGGGATTTATATAAGTGATGTACTTTCTCTTCAGAGGGGGGCGGATAGATGCAATTGTAATGTACTGAAGTTATGAATGATTAATAAATATTATGTTCTGTCTTAGGTATTTGTATTTCCGTACAACATATATGCACGAGTAAACTAGGTTACCCCAATGGGTAAACAGTTGCCTTCATACATAGGCACTTCCAACCTTGGCTTGGAACCAGATCCTAGAATCGCCCTAACGATTCTTGTTTCAACTCCTTCTTCTTCTTCCTCTTCTCTTTGAAGTTCCCTCTCTTCATCACTAACATCCCCTATGTCAGCTCCTCTTCTTTGTGCCAGTTCCATAGCTTCCAATCGTGCCTCCATGCGTCTCATCCCTTCTAGAATTTCTGCATTGGCAGCTTGTCTTCCTGGATCTCTTCCTCTTCCTCGTCCTCGAACTCTAAGTGCCATCTCTTGGCAAAGAAGGTCTTGTCTTACGTTGAATGGGGCTTCTTCACTTTCAGTTACCAACAATGGTATAGGATTGAAAATTAGTCTTCTTTTCATAAAATGTTGATCCTTGAGAATAATAAACTACACAAACAATAGCTCAGCTCTTCCTTTTCAAACAAGATACTTGGAAAAAAAATTCTAACAAAAATAACTTTTTCATCCTTGAATCTCTTTCCTATCAATCCCTACCAATTATTTGCTTGGTTTTCTTAGTGGCAAATTAAAAGATGTAATCTGCAGATCAAACCAGAAAAATAATGACTTATTGTCCTTTAGCAGCTTCTAAAATCTGTGATCAAAAGCTTGAGCGATCCTTTAAACACAACAACAAATATGATTCAGGATTTACTTACAAAACCTTGACAATGGTTTGTATTTTTCCCATTGTGGCTTGAACACTAACAATCCTTTTTCACAGACTTCAACTTGTTCTGTGTGAACACAGTCAGCGATCTTCCGCTCTTTCTCATCTTGCACAACTACTTTGGTTCCTCTACAATCTTCGAGTGAGTTTCTATTTTGAACAGCAGCTCCCAACAATCTCTGTAGTTCCTAACGATCTGTTTCTTTTCAACTTTATTTCAAGGCTCCAATCTTCAATACAGCAGCTCTAATAGCTCCACCAAATTTCTCTCCACAGCAGCAGCAATTGTATATCAATTCTCGAAGCAACACGGTCACTTCTCAGACTCCATAGTAGAGCTCAATGCTTTCATGGAGGTGACTTTGACTTTGACTTCCAACCTTCAGCATTCACACATTCTTTTATGCCTGCAAGTTTTGACGTGCTAACGGGGTGGCATTGCTAAATACACCCACAACTCAAATTTGAACACAAAAATAAGAAAATAAAATTCAACCAAAGGATTCGATCCAAATATCAATCAGGGAGATCACATGATCCTCCCCAATGATCTACAGGCTCTGATACCACAAAATGATGCACAGCGGAAGAAAATAGATTACTTTGGGGAAAAAAAAAGTATTATCTTGCACCCAAAAACCACACACTTTATTCAAGTTTACACACGTCCAAATCTGCCTTACAAGCTTACGGACTTAGAATATTTATATGAAAAATTGGAACTTCCTAATCCACAAAATCTGGAACTAATTACTAACTTTACATAATTACTAGTTATCTAAAATCTTATCAAACTAAGTTTAAGATAAAAACAGTCTGGAAGAATTATCTTCTAGAACTCTAATTTTGGCGATTTGTTGCTTCTGCATCATGTAGCATCGGGGAGTTGGGGCCTCTTTGAAAATCTGAAATAAATCAATCGGGTTCCGAAGCTCGTTTATCTACCGATCGGCCAACAAGACAAAGCCGAAATATATCCTGTAGCTTACGTGGAGGATGGGAGTCATAACTCTTCAAATAATGTACATTCTAAATATTTAGAAACACCAAAATCATAGATGAAAAGGGAACAACCTCCGACCACAAAATGGAGAGAAAATAATTACTAGCAATCGCACTTGAGTGTGCAATGGTTACGCCTTTTTTATATGTTATTTTCATTTTGTTCTATTTCTATTGTTTGTCATAATTGTATGTCAAAGAGCAACTATGACTTGATGCTTTTTCCCTTTAACTCCTTTTGAAAAACCGAAGTTTTTTTTTTAAGAAAAAAGAGGAGTGTTTTAGCTTGGCCATTCCATCTAAAAAGCATGAACTTTTTTGAATGTTTGGACATGAGTTTGATTGGGCACAATTTTGTTAAGTTGTAGCCACTATGGGCACTGTTTTAAATTAGTTACACCATCTCAAAATGGTACTTTATCACTAAAAATTCCATTTCTCCTTCTTAGTGCAATTTCATGGTATATTTGCCAACTTTGGCACACTTAAAGTTGCAATTACTAAATGTTTTCTTACTTGTCACATTTTTACAACCTCTCTACAACTTTAGTCACCATTTTGGGATGACATTACCATAGAAAGGTGCAACTTCCTTTACTTTAAATTGCCTTCTTACTAGTTGCAGGTTTCCAATCACTCAACCACTTAATTGTCGTTCTATGTTCTCAATGCCCCCTTTAAAAGTGTGTTATTTTCACTTAAATGAACCTAGTTCTCCTGTCGCACTTTCTCTTACTGTCAGCAACTAAGTGACAGCTTATCCTTAGCCTCTACCTCACAAAGTTGAGGTCATGACAGGTAGCTCCCCACCACCTGCTGACCACATTGGGTATGTCCACATTTGCAAAATTACATTGCTTGTGCAAAGAAACTGTCAATGGAGAATTGATCTATTGAAAACAATTATGCATTAACAATAATATATTAGTTCCCGTCATGCATATGGCGTGGAGGGCTTTTAGTTAAGTAGTGATTAATGCATACTCAGATAGACCAATCACCATTCAAATTTCCCAAAGAATCTATTTCATGCTAATGTTCAATCAATCAAAGTTGCTTATTATTTAACGGTAAAAGTTCTTTAAAATGTTTTCCAGCAATGTCATTGGCTGATGATATATTGTGAGAGAGAAAATACAATTTACGAAGCTAGAGAAGGCGCATAAAACGAAGCCAGAGAAGGTGCATATAAACACAGTCTGACAAGCCCTGTAGTGGCTGATCATTTCATTTCAGAAACAATGTCTAGTCCTGGGAATCGTTGTAGCCTGCAGGTCGAAAGGAGCACTTGGCATCTACAAAATGATTTTTCTTGCATGTTTTTAGAGAGGTGGACCATTGTGGCAAACTACGGTATGATTTCTCTATTGGTGACTACACATTTAATGAATGTTCAGGCAAGGAAAAGGCTCAGAGGCGACTGGCATTTTATAGGCGTGGCTTCATCTTCAAGTAGCATCGTGACTGGCTCTGTCAATACCCACATAACATAAAGCCTTTCATTTAATCTACTAGTCCCTCAACATCTACAATTAAAACAATCGAAAATCAAGTGCACCAAATTTGACCATGCTTGGTCAAACGTGTGCAATCTACACATGTATCCATTTTCCTTGTAGATAGATTAGGGATGTAAAGCCGAGCTAATTAGTGGTGGAATTCAAGCCAGTTTTGCAAAAGGCTCAAATTTTATTCATGCTTATTAAGGAACCTGAATTTGAGCTCTGCCATTGAAAAATGCCTAGTTTTTCAGAGGCAATCTCAATGAGCCAAGGATTAGAGCTGGTTGTAACAGACTCTCCTCAATCCTGCCACTTTTAACAACCTAGAGCTTATAGATCAAGCTTCACACAATGCACATGTAATCTATTCTTATGCTTCAAAAACTGAACTTGTCTCATTTTGCATTTAAACTTAAAAATACACACTCATAGAGAAAAATTTGTCTTTCACATTTGTAATTGCGCAGTCCCTTCCTCTCCCTTCTTTGTGCATTCATATTTGTTATAAAACCACTGAGGTGTTTTCTTTCAAATTTCACTGTCCAAGAATGTAAGTACCTTCTATTTCCCTTTTTTACCAGAAATTCAACTCTAGCGCCTAGGTAGTTATGGGCTTGAGCTATTCGCAAACTTTTTTTAGTCCTGACAAGATTAAAAATGTAGTTTTTGGAGGTAATAAAACTGGAAGGACATGGGCTTACACAAGAAGAAGTCGTGTTGTCTAGAGATATGTTTCTCTAATAGGTACTTAATGAAGAACTCGTAATTTTGAATCCATTAACATCCTGCCATGGAAAATGTTCAATCAACGAATTCTAATCTCAAGTTGAAAGATTAATATGAAAATTATTAAGATGCAATTGGAAAATGTAATGGACAGTTTTGCAGCGGAAGTGATGAGAGTGCAACTCGTGCGTGTGCCCAACTAGTGTTTTCCCTAATTGATGAATCCTTTGCTGATGATGCTCCTTTGCTGAAACAATCTTAATTGTAATCATCCCACTTGGATTGGACAAATTTGCTTGTATCTTTCTACATATGAAGAGTGTTCGACTCCAATTTCTAGTTTCATTTCTTCAGCTAAATTAACTCTTTGTGGCAAATCTGCCTCTTCTGTAGGAAGAAATTTTGTTGAATTTTTTTGTTTCATTCTCAAATTTTACAGAACACTAGCAGTAACTTGATTACTATTTTTTGTAATAATTGATAGAATTTTTCAGGCTCAAAAATATTTTTTTTGGCAAAATAAATTTGCCTCAATGTTTGCTTAAGGATATACTTTACTGCAACTTTTATTTACCACTTTGACATTTTTTTGCAGAATAGTGAGTTAATGCTGGTAAGAATATACAGGGGCTTATAACACTATTTTCAGCACTATTTTCCCTTTAGATCTAGTGAGTTTCTTTGTTTAAATCTCAGCAACTATTTTCAGCACTACTTTCCCTTTAGATGTAGTGGGTTTCTTTGTTTGAATCTGCTTGTATTGTAAATAATAGCATACAACTATGTTATCCTGATCTGTAGCCTAGCATTGGAAATCAATTTTAGATATGGAGAGAAGTTCAAAGATCTGATCTAATTACTTTGGGGTACATTGGAGGAGTAATTTTGACTTGGCAGTATATTACCTTTTTCATTCTTTCACAAAACTTTATAACATTTGGTGTAGTTTATTCCTGCAATTTTTTTTTATGATTGGCCAGCGGTAGCTTTCTTAATGTTTTTGTCACATATGATTTAATGGTGCAGATTTTAGAGCCTGTTCACTGTGTTTGTTGTCTTGGTTGCTTGGAGTAATCAGACTATTATTCAAATCCGCATTTTTGGGATTAATCCTGGACTATTATTTTACTTCAACATTAAATATGAAATCGTCACTGTCGGCTATCATTGTGTTTAGAAGAGCACCATTTTGCATTTCAAACTGTGTTCTACAAATTGAAGACATCTTAGAAGATGATGATGCTACTTCAATGTCTGACCATTCAGACAAGAATCAGGTTTATGAATCTAGTCCACATGGAGTTGTGCCCACCCACTAGACCAATCCAAAATGACAATTGATATTCCAAACTCTTGGAGAAGGGAGATGTAGATTAGGCGAAGAGAATGTCTCAATGTTTTCTTTTTGATGGAACATGTTTCTCTCTATGTGGACTGAAATCACATTCCCTCTGCAAGAAGCAGAAGATGGAACGTGTTTCTCTCTCTGATGTGGACTGAAATTGCAAGAAGCAGAAGTGGATGATCATGGTGAAGCTTTGAAGAAAACTTGTAATAGAAATTCTAGAAATCGAAGCATGTCATTGGAGAAGAAGTACCTTCATC
>MU223207.1:2583860-2605351 GCA_018584345.1 Thuja plicata | reverse complement strand
TACAAATCCATATTCCAGGGCAACCAAACAGTCCCAAAAAATGAAAACCAGGGTTTGCATAACCAGGCTATAGATAACCATGATTTGTTTCATTTTCCTATTCCCCAACCAAACGGGCCCTAAGGGTGAATAAGATTCAGATGTGTACAGATTTTCAAGATTTAAATAAGGCTTCTTTAAAAGCCTATTTTCGTCTTCCAAATATTGACATGATTGTAGATTTCACTACTAGACGTGTTATTGTCCTTTATACGAATATAATCAAATATTCATCCCTCCTCAAGACCCAATACAAAACTACTTTCATAACTCCTTGGGAAAGATTTTGTTGGGTTGTCATGTCGTTTGAATTAAAGAATGTTGGTGCTACCTATCAATAGGCTATGACACTTATTTTTCATGATTACATTAATAAGATCCTTGAAGACTATGTTGATGACATTTTATATAAATCAATTGCACGAGAAGACCATGCTTCATTTCTGAGACAAATCTTTAAACAAATTCATATGTAAAACATACGTTTGAATCCTCGAAAGTGTACATTTGGTGTGGATAGTGGAAAACTTCTTGGATTCATAATTTCAAATAGGGATATTGAAGTGGATACTGAAAAGATTGATGTCATTGTAAATATGCCATGATAACTAGCTTGATCCACTTCCCAAAATTTTGATGGTATTAAGGCCTTCACAGCCACTGAATACACAATGTAAAAAGACATGATATAAAAGTTTCTACTAGGGTTCCAAATTTCTCCATAGGTGATTTCAAGTTATTTCTCCATGGATGAAATCACTAGTAGCTTTTGCCTAGTGAATGAATGATGTCGTGAGTCTGTTTAGTTGCAAGAAAAAGTACATCCATGTTTCAAATGCTCTGCTGGTTCTCAGCCCCACTATTCTACTGAGTAGCATGATGAAGTCATATATATCATATTGAAAATATCTTTGTAACAGTTTTGACAACCTAGAGAACGATTTGTGCCGCTTCTCTCTCTTCATCCATGTTTCCCTTATCATCTTTTTGCAGGCTTCTTCATTCTCAATAACCTGGGCTTTTGATAACCTGTGCTTGTTTTCCTGCATCCCAAATCGTTTCAACACGAAAACTAAAGCAGAAAAATCCGGATATGGTAAAGGAGACATGCATTTATGGTAGGCAGGAATTGCAAAATAATTGGACGAGTTTTACCCCATCGCCATCATATCATTAGATGGAGAGTTTGTAGTTTTATTACGGTCACGAAACTTGTCTCAATCTATATATTCTCCTTATATTGGTTATGCCTGTCATTTTTCCTTGCGTATGTAGCAATTATTAGTCCGTAGTGGATGACGTTATTGGTGCTTGCTTTGGTGGGCAAAAGAAGGGTAGTTATTCGACAATTATTTTGAGTTTTTTTTTTTTTTTTTTTTGTTGTTGTTGGAGGGTTCAGATCTGTGAGGCAACCCAGCGAACCATGAAGTCTGCGAGCTACCAACCAACGAAGGCCACCTAGACGTTTTAGGAACCCGATATGGGCCCACTCGTGCCTGAAACCTCTTCGGCTTAGAGTCAAGGACTGAGGAGCATCCACGAAATGTTAAAAGAAATTTTGAGTTTTGATTGTTACAAGAAATTCACCGCCACTCGCTGCACACATTGGGCAAAACACAATGTTAAGATCTTATTGGGGAATTAGCCCTGCGGGACGAGAGGGGCTACTTTGGAGGATGCCAGATTTTATGCTATAACAATCCATTACTTCTGGTAAGTTTCATTGTGGAGAAAATCTTCCAAACTTTAGACTATCAACCATTTGCACCAAAGAGTCCTAGCTAGGTAAATTTGGCTACAATCGACATCTTTCCCTCCTCATAGTGGCTAGTGCAATAGTTTCTAGAAGTCCCACTCAAACAATATTTTTCTCTATAGTGCTAGTTGACTATAAAGGTGATTTCATAGGGATATGTTTGAATAGCGAACATTTATGATCTCTTACATTTAGACTTAGGTTGTGGTCTAATGGAAGGGGGGCTTCCTAAAAATAGAGCTGGAACTCTATTGGTCTCATGAATTTTGTAGTCTACTTTAGCATAAAAGTTTAAACTCCTAAATTTAAGGAAGTTAGTGGTCTCATGAATACAATACCTTTGTCTCCTATATTTTGTGCATGATTAAAATAAGTAAAAAAAATCATTTTCCGTCCAAAATTACTTTTAATTAAAATCAAAACTTTGATGTTTGACAAGTTGCAAATAATATTCCTAAGCTGGTGGGGTAATTTGTAGCCCCATCCCATTCTCAACCGCTCAAATATTCAAACCTAAAAAGTAGGAGCTTGTATCGTTTAGGTAAAGATTCCAAACAATCTTGTAGCGAATTTATTTTTCCTTCATGGGACCTCCTCTTCCTAAAAAATAGAAGATTAAACCCCCCACGGTAACCCAACCTTAGAGTTCTTCTTTTGCAAGTCTTAAGGCAACTATTAGATAGCGGGCTTTTGTGGCTCACTATGTAAGTACATCACAACTACTCGACACTCCAATAGATACTAAAGTGTTTTCCAATGACATATAAGAATATTTTGAATAGCCTTAAGAACATACAAGAGACTCTCTCGTGAGAGGTAAATTTCATAAAAATGTTGGGTCCCCATTTCATCATGTGGTTTAATGGGGTGTATTGTGAAACCTCATGGCAATGTTTGATCAAAGCAAACCCCTATATAAAAAATCATTTCCCCTTTTTAACATGTACAGGAGCAAATCTAACATATTTTGATTGCAACATTAGTACAGGGACATATAGAAACCTATGACAATCCTTTATAGACTTTAAACTATTGAAAACCCTAGGAATATAGCACCCAACACACTTTTTCCTCCTTTTCTGGCTCTAGATTATGAGGAACAATGCCTAGTTCCATTCTTAGAATGTTCACGATCTTCATTTCCATCTACATAGCTTCAAGACAGTAGCGCCCAATGTTGGATTCCTACTCCATTAGCTTCATCTTTTAGCATCAGTTTCCTCCCTACATCTCATGTATCAACCTAGTTTTGGGTTTTGTACTTCTATTTTATGTCTTAAACATGTTCAATTTGGTCTTCTTTAGCATGGCTCATTTCACACACTCAACCAATCCTTATCACATAAAAGCCAATAAGAGTGTAATTCCAGATAGCTTGTCTCTTCCTTGTAGATAGTAGTTGGAAAGCTCATTCATACTTCCCTAATGATTATATGGCAGAAGAATTCACCTTGGTTATTCCACCTAGTAGTGTAGGATCACTTTTACCCCATATCAACAACCTCATACCTACACCATCACAAGATCTCTAGACCATCACCACTCCATGACCCTTCTCTATGTGGTGTTAGCACTTGCAAAATTTTCCATGGTTCCAAGCTCTTTCCCCTTGTCTCTGCAATTATTTATGGCCTTTGGCTAAAACCCTAAGCCTTTGTGCAAAATCGTGAAAAAACCCTAGGTGTTGGTGGTCATGTTATATTTTCAATTTACTTTTTGCCGAGCCATTTAAAGTCCTTTTGAGTCATGTGCGCATTTGCCTTGTCTTTATCAATGATTCTCGCAATAAGATCGAATATGCTCTATTCTTCTCAAGATTTCACGTGCACCGTAGATCTATTTCTAATCGGGCGGCTTGCACTAGGTCGCTAGATCAAGTTTAAGTATATGTTTTTATTCAGTGATCATGCGGGGGCCGTGGATCTTGTTTTGTGAGTAATCTCATCAGACGACTAGCACTTGATCTCGGAGTAAATTCAAGGGTTAGAAATGGATTCAGCGACTTGGCATTTCTGTCTATCTCTGACTCTCCAGATATACCATAGTTAAGATCAAGCATGGCTGAGTTATGTTCAGCGAAGGAGATATGGATTCAGGGGCATGCCATGTGTTCGAGATCTTGTTTTAATCTTATGGCTAGTGCTGAATCTCTAGATGATGGTCAAAGTCAAGTTTTATTCAGCAATCTAGCGCAGGGCGTTGATCTTGTTAAGTTCTTATGTTGATCGTGCGGTTCACGTTAAGTCGCGAGATAAAACCCAAGTCAGCTATTCCTTTGGGAGATTCAGTGCAAGCTGTCGATGCAAGTTTTGATCCAAGGGTGTCCGCTAGATCTCGCAATGAATTGGTTAAGTACAAATACTTTCTGAGATTACACGCGCATCGTTGATAGGGTTCCTTTTAAGTTATGATCGTGCGGCTGGCAAGTAATCTCATGATCAATTGATCAAGTACAAGAAGATTGCGAGACTTGGCAAGGATCGTAGATCGGGATTGAGATGAGTGGCTAGCGCTTAATCTCGAAATGAATTGATGATGTCATTATATGTCTGGAGATCTAGTGCAGACCATAGATCTTGTTTTGATCCTGTGCTTGGCGTGAGATCTCCCAACAAACTCAAGGGTTAAGTTTTTATCTCGCAACTTGGAGATCTCTTCGGTCGTGTGATCTCGTAACATAATCATGGTTAAGGCAAGGTTATTTTTCTTTCAGTCGCATGATCTCAGAACGAAAGCGGGGTTAAGTAAAATGTCATGAGATTCAACGCTAACCGTTGATGTAGATCAGGATCTAGTGCTGGTGCATGATCTCGGCAAGAAATGAGCAGGTACAAATATATTATGATATTAAACATGCATCGTTGATCTTGATTCTATTCTTGTGGATGGCGTTAAGTCTCTAAATAAACCTAAGGGTTAAGAAATATGTTGGCAACTTAGAGATCTCTTCAGTCATGTGATCTTGTAAAGAACTCAGGATTAATTCAAGGTTGGTTAAGTTTATTCAGCGACTTAGAGATAAGCTTGCTAGCGCATAATATCAAGGTTTTAACCTAAGTTAAGTTTAACTTGCCAAGGTTATGTTTTTCCTTCAGTCGCGTAATCTCCAACTTTGACCAAAGGTAAAGGCTTAACTATCTGAGTTTGTGATTTCCCTTTAGTCGCTCAATATCCAGATAACTTGAGTCAGGATAGCGTTAAGAGTTGAGTTGATAAGGATCAAATCAGAACTGTCGATGCAGTGTTGATCGTGTGGTTCACACTTAATCTCACAATGAATTGGTCAGGTACAGATATATCTCAAGATTCAACACATGTCGTTAATGCAACAAAGGTCTTGTGGATGACGTTAAATCTCTAAATAAACCAGGGGTTATGAAAAGTATTTAGAGACTTAGAGATTTACAGAGTCGCAGAATGTCCAGATAGAGCTCGGTTCAGAGTAAAGATAAGTTGAGTTTGCAGAGACTGAATCTAAACTATTGATGAAATAAAGATCTAGTGACTTGGAGATGAAAAGGAATTTAGTACTCGAGATTAAAGATCATTCAAAGGCTAGTTAAGTAGCACAAGTCAGAGGACAATAGGATTTCTCAGAGCAAGTAGTAAAGAGCCACATGTGGAGGTCAGTGGGACCAAGGTTTCCGAGTTATGACTAAGTAAAGGCACTATAAGTTGATTCTCATATGACGGAAGGCGTAAAACCTCAAACATAATGTCATCGTGATCTACTCATTAAGGCATTGCACCTTGTTGCCACGTGTCCAATCGGATTTTGGGCTCGGCTAACTTAAGAGGATCTACGGATATGTTTTAAAGATATGCAGAGGCTTGATCTCGATTGCCCAAATTGTTGTATGCGCCACTTGTAGCCATTATAACTAAAATTCAAATATTTAAATATCTTTGACTCTGAGGGTTTCATGGCGGTCGATTGATATTTGATCTCAAATCTATAAATGTTGCAATTTGATCTTATAGATCAATTCTAAACAGTCTTTGAAGACCAGAGGGATACAAATTTGATATACTAAGATGCATTAAAGACTAGATTTGACAGATAAGAGTTTTATAATCAAGGGATAAATGTATACAGCGGCACATGGTCATTTATGCATATATGTGAGCTACTTTCAGAGTCATGTCTTGGGAATTTCTTGTACTTCAGGGTACTGCACTCACATCCATGGATTAGGGAAAATTGATTGCATATTAGATTTGCACTGATTGAAGAGAGATAGGGTTTCAACTTGATAACAAAATGAGATGCTTGGCATTATTGGTTGTAAACCCTAACCCTAAACGGTCTGAAGCTTGTAGCATTCTTGTTCCTATAAAAGAATATTCAAGACCATTTAGAAAGGGCTGGAGAATTGGGAAAGTAGAAGGCACTAGGCTTATACTTGTTTCTAGTCTAGGATATAGCAGATGTATTTTAGATTGTATTGAGATAGAATATAAAGCTTATGATCTTTTGCATATTATTGAACTATGTATTTCCTTGTCATATTGTTGCAAAAGCAAGACTTCATCATACTTAATATAAGTATTCTCAGGTTTTAAGTCTCTCCTTTGTGATATCTTTGTGAGTTGTAAGTTTTTTGGCTTACTGTATAAGTCTTGCTTATACATATGTATATTCCATAAGTTTTTGATCTTAGATCAAATTAAAATACTTTGGATATTACATTGATTCTATTTGGTTATTTGCTTAAGGATCTTGTAGTGTGTGATCTGAGATATTTATGTTTATGGCTTTGAATCTTTACCAATAAGGTTGTTTCAGTTGCAGTATTGTATTTAGGAGTTTACCCAATGGATAAGGCACTGATCTAAAGTAGGTATATTCTTTGGAGGTATAAGTCTGAGTGGTTTGGCTATGTTATGTCCCACAAATTTAAATCAAACTCATTACCAAAGTTCTTTACATTTACAGTTTTTCTTCTTATCCCACCCATGGTAGTGGAGAGTCAATGAATGCTAGGTTGGTATTTAGTACTTACTTACCATCTATCTGTTGTTCAAATCCAGAAGTAAAAGGTGTTGTAAAGAATTGAGTTTAGTCTGGATTAGGTGTACCCGCCTTGGTTTTGCAGAGCCAAAAGTGCAGAGGGAAGTCTTGTCCCTATAGTTGGTCAAGTTGTCTTGTAGAGCTTTCATACTTGGATCTAACCACTCCTAACATCAGTCTCAAGGCATATTGGTAGCTTTAAATAGCATAAACATTTTCAAACACCAACAGGTGGAACCCTTATTCCATTGGAAATATTTCCCACCTCCTCCAACAACCATAAACTCATTGTTATTTCTATCAAGTATTTCACAAATGGGTTGAAGCAGGTTCCCCTCACTTTCCCTGCTGATCTCTAAATATATAAATTTATCCTAAACCATCTAATTTATCAATTTGGTATCCCATTGACCATAATTGCAAATAGTAGCAAATATTATAAAAACCATGAAGTCCAATCCTTATGTAATCAATTCCATAGCAAGAAAAAGTGGACCTACAACACTAGTATTCACACTTCTATAGGCACTACCCAGTATTCATGACTTACTTATGATGTCAAAGTATCTTGCCAATGGAATTTGAGCTACCCTCTTTTTGTGTCTCTTCATGCAACCTCATCTTAGATGAGGGTTACAAAGTGGAACTGATACATGAGCTAGAACTCTTTGATGAATACCCTCTCACTGCTCTTAATCAACTTATAGAATATTGACATAGGTTGCATCATTGCTAGAAAAATGCATCCAAAATAGAGATTTTGAGGTTGAAGACATTATTCTTAATAAAAATGATAAGAACACCACTCTAGAAAAAGAGAAGAAAGGGAAGTTTGAGCCAAAATAGTTGGGTCTCTATGTCACTATTAAATTTAAATTAGGTGCATGGAAGCTAGCCACTCTTGAAGCCCATGAACTAGATGAGGCCATCAATATTATCCATATCAAGTTATTTTTTTCTTAAACCATTTGAAATAAACTTCAAAAGTGATAAATGTATATAAATGAAAAACAACAAATTTAAAAAAATAAAAAAATAAATCAACCAAAATAGTAAAGAGAAATAAATCCATCTAATAACGAAACCCACTTCTTCGGTGTCTTAGGAAAGTACCATGACAAAAGTATGGAAAATGTGTCCACTCTAGTCTATAAGCATGTTTCGCACCATATCATCTCATTCATCACATCCCACCATCTTTCACCCCCTTTACCCTGGATCATTCAATCAAGTTCCCTATCTTTCATTTTTTCATCCTTCCATCATTCATCCCATCCCTCTCCATTATCCCCTCCACAAACATGACCTAACCATGTCATTCTCCTTTGTCATATTTCTCATTGCCTACACTTTATCTCATTTTCATCCCTCCCACACTTCATCTCATTTTCATCCCTCTCCACTTTCTCTCATCCATCCTTTTTATTATATTTTTATCCTTATTCATCCCACATCCTTTCCTTGATTGTGTATTCAAATGGGGGCATCCACTTGCTAGCGTTTCCTAAGGAATTATTATCACATATATCTCTAATAGGGTGTGATCTTTTCACCTCCATCTATCGCCATATCACATCGTGTCATATTCCTCACATTATAATTTGGTCTCTTTTTACATTCCTCCCCAACCTACCCTCCATTTCTTCCATCTTTCCATCTCACCCATTATGCCA
The DNA here is from genome assembly GCA_018584345.1 of Thuja plicata. Classification (NCBI taxonomy): domain Eukaryota; kingdom Viridiplantae; phylum Streptophyta; class Pinopsida; order Cupressales; family Cupressaceae; genus Thuja; species Thuja plicata. The sequence continues at coordinate 2,596,872 of MU223207.1, read as the reverse complement.
TACCCATTGGTTTCAACATATAATTAGATAACAAGTTGTGTTTTTGACATATTTCTAAGTAGTTGTATGCATGTGTTTGTATTTATTTGTTTCCTATAGTCATAATGCTCAATCCATCACATTGTCATGGTCACCTTCATCCTTCATATGATGGCATGCCTCAACAACTTATCTTTTGGATCACTACGCTATTAGTAGCTTCTTTAAAAAAAATGTTAGTCCAGATGCATTCCACGATGATCCATTATATGATGATATATAATTCTACTAGTACAATAAATAATAGGTTTCTATTTCCATGCAAATTTACTTTGACATCATTTACCCTTCATCTATTTTTACCATTTCCCACATCCTTTTCTTTCATCCCTCCTCTTTTTTTCCAAATCACATGTCATTATAAATACATTGCATCCTTTTGAGATATAATCATCAATCATGTACAACTATGCAATCTAAAATCATGTCATATAAATCATCCAAGCAATATGTCCAATCCTCATCCATCATCAATTTTATATCAATGTAATGCACATTATATGAACATGATTGAACTCTTAAACTAAATTTTATCCATCACGGAACATCTTCTTATCATCCTTTATCTTTTCAAGGGGCTTCGAAGGCTCTACTTACCCAACAACTCTCTTTAGGGGCATCAATACCATCATCATCCCTTTACTTATATGCAATCAACACGTTCTACAACCAAATCTCCACTTCATCTATCTTTTAATTCTTCTTTGACACAATGTCACTTAGTCACACCATTGTATCAAAAAGAGGAAAATATAAATACCTAATATTTCCCTAGATATAAATACCTTGTCTCAATCAATTAAATAATTACATCATCTAGTCATGCCCCTTTCACCTATTGTATCAGACCTAATTAAAAAATCCTATTGCTTAAGTAGTCCATTGTTCTTCTCACATAATTAAATAATTCCCTATTACCTCATGTCTAAAATAATTGAATAATTTTATTATTTAGTTGTGGATATAATTTCTCCATTGAATTCCAAGAACTAAGGTGGTTTTAAGTTTACTTGTCCCCCTTAAGTAGTCCATTGTTCTTCTCACATAATTAAATAATTCCCTATTATCCACCTCATGTCTAAAATAATTGAATAATTTTATTATTTAATTGTGGATATAATTTCTCCATTGAATTCCAAGAACTAAGGTGGTTTTAAGTTTACTTGTCCCCACATTCATCATGATTGCAACAACTTTCTATGTTTGGTAAGTGTGTTCTACCTTTTCCCATTCCAACAAGCTCTATCATGATGATCCACTATCTCCTCAATCTAGGGAAGTCCTCTCCTTCATCCTTCACCCTTATCTTTATTTCACATCTCCACCATCTATTGTCTCTCCCAAAAATCTATAAAATGAAGCATCATCCTATGTACTTGATCCATTATATTTATGTTAATTAGGTATTGCCAAAATAGCTATCCTTCTGTGCACAAGATAATCCAAATTTTAATTATCATTGACACAAATCCAGCATGCAATAGAGTTCATTGATAACTTTATTGCAATAATTCAATTTTATTATTACCCTAATTTTATTACTTAATTCAATTATGCATCAATTGACTTTCAATTATGCATCAATTGACTAAACAAAGAGATAATCTACAATGACAAAAGATAGAAGTTGTCTCATAGAAGTCATCTCATATAGAATCTTATACATAAAAACAAAAACATAACTAAAATACTAGAAAAAACTAAAATTAGAAATATAAATATCATAATTAAAAATATTTATGGAAGTATAGGCAATGTAACATATTTAAATATATTTATTAAAGTATAGGCAATGTGAAGCCACCAATACCATAGAAAGCTAGGCAAAACAAAGCCACACCACCTATAATCATGCTAAACCAAGTAATCAGATTTTAATATTGAACTAAGTTTCCTCATGCAAAGACAGGCCAACCATACAAAGCAAAGCCAATACAATGAGAATTAGGTAGAGAAACATGGAAAAGCTCTCCCAACAGTAATTCAACAAACAAACAATGACACCTTCAACACCACTGGCATATTTTTTATAGTTCAACTTCTATGCATGTTTGAAGATACTAGGGCAGTTATGGATAAATTTTTAAGGGTTATGTAAGAAAAGATGTTATATATATATATATATATATATATAGATATTAAATTGTTGAATTTAATTAAATATTATATAGAAGTAAATATCATTTGGAACATGAATACTCTGATAGTTCAATTCAAGAGTTCATATGAAATAGGTAGGTAGAAGTGGTTAAAACTGAAATTGGAGGAGAGGATACAAGGACATCTGATACAAATATGCTGTTTGTAGAAAAGAGATTATTGAAACAATAGAGAAACTCTTATCAAACTTCATAAGACAAGATCAGCATTGCAAAAGGATCCAGCTGCTGTCTCATAAACTATTATAAATGCTGAGAAAACCCGAAAACTTGCCATAACAGAAGATCAACATCATAAAAAATATAATTTTTTTGTCCTCTAAACTACCTTTGACCTTACAAAGGTTTAAATCCACAGTGATAAAACATAAGGTTATTGTAAAATAAACTGTACATATTCTGCAGAGTCTATCAATTGTCATCCAGATGTTGTTGTGTTGTCTGGAGAAATGAATAAGAAAAAAGAATCTCCATGGAAAGAGAAAGAGGGCAAATCAAGAATCGGTCATAACCAAGTCATAGAGACTCATGGGCTGGGTAACATTCATATATTTGCCATTCCACTGATTGTCCGCCATGATTGAATTAACAGTATCAGTTGTGTGAAACTGGTCCCACCACACATAGCCACTTGCATTGCTGCAGGCCACATTGGAAAATGCACAGAGGATCCCCCCTCCAAATCTTCCCAACCCACAGCATGCGTTGCTCACAGTCATGAACCCTGAACCACCACATCATTATCATAATCTTAAAATCTGCCTGGGTCAAATGCGCCCTGCTTAAACATCAGGCATATTTTCTAGATTTTTTTCAAAGAAGGTCACCTATTTGCTGGGTTTTGATAGCATATGCCAGTTTATACATTATTCAATTTATTTGTGTTGTTCCTGGTTTCAACTGCATGAGATTCTTTTGCATCAACATTTCATATCACAATTCATGATCCATCATCAGGATACAAAATGAGAGCTGGAGGAGAAAATTGCATCTTGATGATAGATCACGGAGCATGTGATCTGAAACATTGATGCAAAAGAATCTCACAGTAGAACCCAGGAACAGCACAAATAATTTCAGCATGGACAGTGGAAATTTAATGTCTGTGAGTTTATACATCATTGATAAGATTCTTCTGCCCTCAACTATAGAAGCAATCTACCGTTTTGTGAGCTTTGAGATTTGCGTTCATTCATGTGAAGCTTTAAACAATATTGTTGAGTACAGAGAAAGCAAAAAAAGAGTTACCATAATGCTTGGGCCTTTTAAGGATATCCATCAGTCCCTCATATATGTCAGAGAAGACTATATTTGCATCAAGAAGCTTGGAGTTGAGGCTTTCCACCACGTACTTCAAGGCATAGTTATACTCTATAATCATGTTGTTTACATCCTCGACACATTCGCCATTGGGACTGTTTGTTTCCCATAAGAAGTGCGGAGCACAGCCCAGAGGCCCCATTCCTATGACAACAATTTTCCTCGCATTCGCATTGTACAAATGCTAAGACACAATAGATAAACCATGAATAAGTAAACCAAAGAATTCAAATAGATTACAGAGGTTTGTTTCTCTGGCTTTTTTAATGTACCATCAATTCATTTCTGATGCCTTGAACCAGCAGATTGTTGAACTTCCAAGGGGTGTGCAGGGATCGAATCCCTGACACATTTCGCAGGTAGAAGTGAATGTAATCATTGCTTCCAATGGAGACGTAGATTATAGACTTGGATATTCTCTCTTTTGTTTGCTCTTCACCGAAATACAGCGACATGTCTTGTGCCATCTCTGAGAATTGCTCAATTTGCTGCGTTAGGGATATGTGCTGCCCCTGCAAATCAACAAACCAAGAATTAAATCCAATTTGAGAGTTAATCCACAAATATTTTAGGAAAATGGTATCTGAATTTTGTTGGAAACAATCATACTCTAAACTGAAAAAGGGAAAGTAGCTCAATGGTAAAGCAGCATATGCAAGTAATCTTAGGTTCATATAAAGCTGTACCAGAGCCAGGTTAATAGTCCAAGAACAGAAATGTGATTCAAGAAGAATGTGTATGAACAATCTATGATCTAAACTAAAAAAGAACAAGCAGCTCGGTGGTGATGCAGTAAACGCAGTAGTCTTAGGTTTGAAATTTTAACTGTTTCCATAAAACCCGAACATGTATCAGACAGGTTAGGAGTCCAAACACAAAAGTGGAGTTCATGAAGCGGTGACAGAAACAACCCATACTCCAAACGCCCAACAGTAAAATGGAATCTGCTAAGTTTGAATCCAAGCTAATTCATTAAAAATTAACAATGAATTGTGAGCTTGTTATCCAAACAGCAGCAACCCATAATCAGAATATCCAACAGTAAAATAAGAGGCACTAAATTTGAATCCTAGCCAGTTCATGAGAAGCTAACAATCCATCCTCGGAATATCGAACTGTAAAACAGGAGGGGCTAAGCTCAAATCCGAGCTAGTCCATGAGAACAGTAAAACAACAGGGGTTAAATTCAAATCCTAGCTAATCCCTCAAGAAATTGAGAAATTGTCACCCACTTAATAATCCCTGGAGAAACTTTTCAATGAATTGAGAGCTTGTCACCCACTTAAAAACAATCCATACTCAGAATATCCCACAGTAAAGCAAGAGGGGCAAATTTCAAATCTTAGCCAATGCATGAGAAGCTAACAATCCCTCAAGGGATTGTTCAATGAATTGTGAACTTGTCACACCCATTCAGCATGACCACCAAGAACAGAGTGTTACATTTCAGCAGCCTCCAAAGTTTACAAGGTACATTCCAAGGGATTTACATAATGAACAAAACCTTAAAATGCAACCTGCGAACTTGTCACCCAATCAGCATGACCACCAAGAACAGAGTGTTACAATTTGAGCAGCGTCTGAAATTCACAGGGTACAATCCAAGGGATTGCCGTAGTGAACAAAGCCTGAAAATGCAGCCTGTGAAAAGAAAATAATATGAAGATTAGTGATCACACACTACAAAGCAAAATAGCTAGAAGTGAATGTAATCGTTGCTACTAAGCAAAGTCAAAGGGGCTAAGTTCAAATCCTAGCTAGTTCATGAGAAGCTAACAATCCGTCAAGAAATTGTTCAGTGAACTGAGAAATTGTCTCCCACTTAGCAAGAATCCATACTCAGAATATCCAACAGTAAAACGAGAGGGGCTAAAAGTTCAAATCCTGGCTAGTCCTTGATAAGCTAGCAATCCCTCAAGAAATTGTTCAATGAATTGCAAGCTTGTCACCCATTCAGCATGACAATCAAGAACTTAGTGTTACATTTGAGCAACCTCCGAAGTTTACAGGGTACATTCCAAGGGATTGCCATAAGGAACAGAGCCATAAAATGGAGCCTGTGAAATGAAAAGAACATGAAGATTACAGGCTACAAGGCAAAATAACTAGAAGTGAATGTAATCGTTGCTACGAAGCAAAGACAAGAGGGGCTAAGTTGAAACCCCAGATAGTCCATGAGAAGCAAACAATACCTCAAGAAATTGTTCGATGAGTTGAAATTTTTTTCACCCACTTAGCAACAACCTATACTCAGAAACTCCAACAGTAAAACGAGAGGAGCTAAACCCAAACCCTAGCCAGTCCATGAGAACCTTAACAGTCCTAAAAGAAATTGTTCAATAAATTGCAAACTTTTCACCCATTCAGCATGACCATCAAGAACAGAGTGTTACATTTGAGCACGTCCAGAATTTACAGGGTACATTCCAAGGGATTGCCATGACGAACAGAGTCTTAATATGCAGCCTGTGAATTTTAAAGAATATGAAGATTGCAGGCTACAAGGCAAAATAACTAGAAGTGAACGCTACCAAGAAAAGACAACAGGGGCTAAATTCAAATCCTAGCAAGTCCCTGAGAAGCTAACAATACATCAAGAAATTGTTCAACGAGTTGAGAATTTGTCATTCAATTAGCTAAAATTTATACTCAGAAACTCCAGCAGTAAAACGAGAAGGGCTAAATTCAAGTCCTAGCTAGTCCATGAGAAGCTAACAATCCCTCAAGAAATTGTTCAATAAATTGCGAACTTGCTACCCATTCAGCGTGACCATCAAGAACAGAGTGTTACATTTGAGCAGGCTCCAAAGTTTATAGGCTACATTCCAAGAGATTGCCATGATGAACAGAGCCTTAAAATGCAGCCTATGAAATGAAAAGAATATGAAGATTATGCGCTACAGGGTAAAATAACAAGAAAAGTCACTAACCAGATCAGCGCCGCTGGAATACAAAACTCCCGCTCCTGCAGATGCAAAATTAACACCCTGCATCATATTCTCTACCAGTCCTCCCAATCCGAGATATGTGGGAACAAATGGCAGTCCCATGAACATAGCTGTAAGACACACACACACACACACAACAAATCATACTTCGCCTCTGCATAATATGCTGAACCCAAATTTAAGAGCAATGCATATCAAAATTCAAAGAAAATTAAAATTAAACAAGAAACCAAAGATTAATTTACATACCCAAATAATCTACTGTGAGGCGGCCATTGGAGAATCTGCCAGTAGGCATGTGGGTATCAAAATCTCTGCCATAAGGAGGGACATCAGCTCTAGCAAAAGTACCCAAATAGTTATTGTTCCCGCTATCTACAGTGGAGTCCCCCAAAATGTAAAAGGCGGGAACAAGTGCCAAAGAGTCCGTTTCCCCTGCTCCTGGTGTATCTGCATTACTTTTGTTGGTAGCATCAGTCATGGAAACAGGGAATTCATTGTTTAGAGAAGACATACGTTCAAGCAGACGCGGGTCTTGTTCCTCGTCAAGTAGTTCTTCGGTTTCATTCCATTGTTGGCAATTGGTAAGGTCGTGATCTTCCTTTTCATTTTGTGAACAGGGAGAATGAGCACAGAGGAGGGCGGTGGAATCTGTGGGAATTGGTTTCGGAGGCGAGGAGATTCGACCCCATGACGTGGGAAGAGGCAAAATGTAGATTGCGATGGCAAAGGCTAGCAAGATTGTGGCGCCTCGCATCATGGCTTTCAAGGTGGGTATGAAAGAATGGCCTCGTTGAAATGTATAAATACAACTCCAAAGATGGCCATGAAAAATTTACTGGGTGAGTAGTTGTTTGTGTTTTTTTAAAAGAATTCGAAGTTCCGGTCAGATGGCAATTCGCTTTGAATATCTTTAATTTTATGGGGTTTACGATGGGTGGCATTAACTGCGTGTTCAGCCTAAATTCCATATTAGATTATATTGTCTTCAAAACGCTTTCTGCTTTCATCATTTTTTTGTTGAATCAATGTAAGAAATTTATATAAATTAAGGCAATGAGAAGGCTGTCAAAATATAAAAATAGAAAACCACCAACACTCTAACAACCTAAACTTATTATATAACGCAGAAACAACAATGCAAAGGAGAGACTATAATACAATCTTAAAAGGTTTCAAGGGAAATATTGTTAATTTGTGGTTAATTTTCTAAAAGTTTTTTTTTTCTTTTTTTTAGCGGAGAGGATACAATAGTTGAGCACCTTAATTCTGCGTTTCTTAAATTCTATATGGAAATTTAAAAATCACTTCAATTTTTTTTACAGCATCTTACTTGACAAGTCCCCTACTTATAACCAAAGTTTCAAAGCCACATTGTAATGTACCAAACGACACACCTCAATTGTACGGAACACTTCCACCATATCGAACGACACACTTCGACCATACCCGATGGCACACCTTCAATGTATCGGTCAGCACACTTCCACTGTACCACTCAGCACACTTCCACTGTCCCGCACACCCTTTGGTACCTTCGGCACTCGCACTCTTTGGCTCCCTTTGGCAACTGTTGGCACCCTTCAGTTCCCTTTGACAAAGTTGTTGTAGTCTTCCAATTTGAACTGCACTATTATGTGATGGCTTCACAATCGACAATAACACAATGTGCATAGATGATCTTCAACAAAGTAGATATCTTTATTTTTTCTAAATTCGTCTTGGAAGGAGACTTTACAAATGAAGTACAAAGTGAAATATATGAAGCAGTATCTCCAACGACAGACTAGGGTGACTGCTAACCACTGAATTGCAATTACAGACTAGGGATGGTCTTCCACCTCCATAACTACGCAGAAGACTCAATTCCAATTGGAATCACCAATACACAAGAAAATATAACTCCATGATGATTTTCTACTATGCCAACCATCTCCTTATAGAGGGCTCCAAGAAGTATCTAGAAGGTTATAATGGGCTGACATGAATTATTTATTATTTTGGCCTATTTATTTAATAATTAAATTAATTAATTAAATAAGTCTTTATGATATTATTTAAATTTTGGAACCACTTAATTAATTAACCTAATTAAGACACTTTATAAAATTTGGGGACATTGCACACATCATCAAATATGATACCACATCAAGTCCAAAAAAAGTGAGACCAATACTTATACACTAAATCATGTTTAATTGGTGTGCTCGTGTGGCATCATACGACTTGTTGCTTTATAGAACTAAAGAATACATTCTATTCAATTATGCATAGTCATTATCAAAAATATCAACTTTAAAGTCACAACTATTGGTGTTATATTGTCAGAAATATTAAACATTAAATCAACAAGTTCTATCACAACTGTTGGAACATGCTCACCTACTAGATCCTCTTGCTATGTGGGTTTAGGATCTTTCAATTTTATCTATTCAAAATTCGGATTCATGGATGTACATTTTGAAGATGTTGTGAAATAAATAAAGGTGTAATAATCTGCATTTTCTTTTTTATTATTCTCTCTTTTTTTATTTAGAAAAAACTATAAATTGATTACAAGCATCAAGGAATGAAATGTTGTTATTGTAATTACATATATTTAATAATATTCAATTGTCAATTTTTTATTATTAAGTAAAAGACTTAATAAATATTTTAATTAGATTTTATTTATTAAGGATTAAAAGATATTTATAGTAATAAATTTAAGACATACTTGTAATCTCATTCTTTATGGTTTTGATATAATGCATTTAGTAAAAATACATTTGTAGTGTTAGGTCAATGAATTCAACAAGAATTTTCTTATAGTGTAAGCATTTCCCTCATGCCTTAGGGCATCACACCAATATGCTCAACAAAAAGATCCTTGTTGTATAAGAACAACACATTTAAGAAGACTTAACTTCTGTCAAATAACTTCACCAATCCAACAACTAACATTTAACACAAGCTTTGATTTCAAAACTAACTATACTTAAAATAAATAATGTCAAAAAATTGCATACTCTTGCTATTTCATGTCAGGTTTTGGGCTTTCGTTCATGTTTATTCCCCTGACATGTTTTATGAATCATTATGCAACTTTAAACTGTAAACTTATATTATGCAACTTTAAAGCGTAAACTTATAGTGCTATCATTATGTTGTTTACTAAATATTTGTCCCTTATTTCATATTTTATCATGTGTTTCCTTATGTTCTTGATATGTTTTGTTCCTATTATATGAAGTATTTAAGTGTATTGCACCTAGACTCTTGCACAATGTAAAAAATTCCATGTGATGTGATAACATCCCTTAATTGTGCTTTCATATAATAAATGTTTTCAGCCTTTTTAGTGACATTTAAACTTTTATATATTCCTTTCTAATAGTCATACACATAGTTTTTGAAGTTGCACAATCACCTTTGCGCATTTGGGATCTCTAATGAACTTCCCTTTCTTTCTTCCAAAAGAAAATAAAACATGCAATTTCTCATGCAGGTTTGAACTCTCATGAACTCCTTATAGCATTTTTTAACATTCTTTTTTATTCAACAACATATTGCATCATTTCAACATCCTACTATACCTCTAGCTTATGTTAGCATCCTCCATTGTTATTGTGATTTTTCCCCATTCTTTATTCCTCTCATCATCTCCTTTTGGTATTGTAATCTTATCTTCCCGTGCATCTTGCCACATAGATTAGTCTACAAATCCCTATAAATTTGGACTTTGATATTAATAGCATTATTTTTTATTTTTTGTTAAAGCTCTTGGATGCACTTAGGTGAGCTACACATCCACATATTTATATTCTTCACTAAAATACCCATGGAACTTGAAAGACTAAAGTAGTCTCTTGACCATTCTTGGTGAGCTATTATTCAATTCTACATTTTTTCTTTATTCTAGCCACAAGTATCTTAAAAACTACAATTACATAGAGGTTTTATTATCTTTCTTCTTTTTTTCTTTTTATTTCTATTTCCCATTTCAAAATACACAAATTAAATTCATTTTTCAATAATTTTATGCATTCTAATATATCCTATTTTGTTATTTCTATTTACCTTAATGCTTATATATAGGCAAGTTCAAATTTTGGCGATAATTTTGAATTTTATAATTTGTTTGGATGATACTTCAAGGTTGGCATGATAGCACATAACAAGGATGATAGTAGATTGCACGAATATAACGAGCTTCACATTTTGGTGTCGCATTCCTTTCTTTCAAATACTTATAGCTATGAAATTAATTTGTTAATGATGTATTTACTTTAATGTAAATTATCATTTTACAACCCAATTTTTATTAATGTAAAATAAAAATTAACAATAACATTTTACACTATAACGAATCTAATATTCTTAACAACCATCTTTCTTTCTTGTTTTAACTTTTGTCATTTTGATGAGTGAAACATTTCAACACTCAAAATTCCTTTCTCTTCTCTTCACTTTTTTCCTAAAAATAATAGAAAATTATTATTTTCTTTAAGAAATTGATGTCGAACCCCATTTCATAGTATTAAAGGAGAAAAGTGGCCTTCAGTTGGCTCAATTTATGTTAGACTATATAAAGTAATAGGGTTTTAGTAGTCATCCATTAGAGGGCTTCCCTGTCTTTTTTGTAACACAACTTTGACAAAAGCGCATTCTAAATTCTTCATGTTGAGTACTATGACTTTGACATTTGTTGATTTGATTTATCATCTACATTACTTTCAACATCAAATACATCTGACATTTGTTGATTTGATTTATCATCTACATTACTTTCAACATCAAATACATCTCCTCATTCTTCTTGCAATATTTAGGATGCCACATCCTCCCTCTGGTGAATTCTTGACAATTTCTCTTAGTAAATAGTATATGCACAATCACCACTTATAAATGTTCTCATAATCCATGCTCTTTTTTTAAGCCTCTCATGATCCTAATAAATCTCATAAAACTTGATTGTTTCATATGAGTAGGGTCAAAATAAATATAATGGGGAGAGGGAGGGAGGGAGAGAGGCAGAGAGCGGAGGACCCTAACTTCACGCCTCCTGAAATTTGTTTTAGATATTTTAAATTATTTTAATTTGTTTACGTTTTCTTACTTGTCAAGTCCCCCACTTAAATCATTTCATTTCAAGTCCACATGGTCAAACATGATGCCACATCAAATGTCTTTTTGGCTATAAAAAATGCTCCCAAAAAAATCAAATCTCATAGTTGTACATTAAGTCATGCTTATTGGTGTGTTAATGTGACATCAAATAATTGATTGTTTTTTCAAATTTAATGGAATCCTTTTAGAAATAAGTATTTGCATGACACTCCATATGCTCCATTGTTGAACTAATTGTGTCCCACTCACATCCTCATTATTAGACCCCACTCCACTATCGACTTCCCTAATCATATAGCTGGACATAACCAATACTACAATAACACAATATCTATTTAAAACACTGCCAATATCTTAATATAATGGGCCCTCTTACATCCTAGGCCATAGCAAACTTAACCCTGATTTGACATTGATCAATCCGTGATGTCGAACTTACTGATTCTACTATGCAAAAGGTCATGGAAGAGCATTATTATTACAGAAAACGCTGTAGTCTCCGAAAATTTAGCTCATTCTAGAGCAAATTCGAGTGATGTCCTTCCCATACGTCACAAGCCTCGATCATTTATAGGAAGGTTGCTACCTTCAGCTGACTATGGGTTGGTAAGCAGAGAGAAGGTGCATGGAAAGACGGCGTTGCATGAAGCCGTCGGTGGAGGAAAGGATGAGATAGTACACATTTTACTGCAGCGTTCTCCTGGGCTTGCGAGTGTGTTGAACAAAGCCGGTGAAACGGCTTGCCGGTGAAACGGCTTGCCGGTGAAACGGCTTTGTTCAAACCTGCATAATTAAACAGAAGCATAGTAGATCTACAAATTTGGTAGAGATAAGACTATTGCTCTGGCTAGTGAGTATTATTATTGACCACAATTGCAACAAGATGTTAAGATGTTTTTGCAAAGTTCAAGCAGAATACATGGTTTTATTAGCTATTACCTATATTATAGATGCCATTAGAGGATATTAGTATGGATTTTGTTCTTGGTTTACTAAGGGCTCAAAGAGGAAATGATTCCATTTTTGTAGTGGTAGATAGATTCTTAATGGAATAGATAGCCAGTACACCCTACACCAAATAATTTATTTTCTTCTCCAATGAATAAGAAGTTTAACTCTTCAAAATGGATTGCAGGATCAATCAATCTTGTCAGTGGTAATTTTTTTTATGCAAACTAGTCAATTTCGATATTTATGTTCTGAGGGATTGTACATTTTAAGAAGTAATTAAGAGAGAGGCAACATATTAGATGCTGACAAAATAGGGCAACTGCTTACATGCTAATGCCCAGGTGAAAGCCATGCAAATCGTCTAGAGAAAGAGTTGAGTGAATTTCAAGAGGCCCACTCAATTTATTAAGGAAGCTTCTTGTCCTCTATATATACATGATGAGGTGTTTGGACAAGTACTCATTGATCATACCACTCCAATGGATT
>MU223207.1:2541389-2562034 GCA_018584345.1 Thuja plicata | reverse complement strand
TCTGAGGGCCTTCATTTTATATTTTTACACATCCATGACTAGAGAGCTATGGATCGATTTGTGAGGGCTCATTCTTGAGTTTCCTTGCATGTAAGGATTCATAGAAGTGCACTATTTTGTGTGTACACTAGTTTGTAGAAATTTCAAGTTAGTAGAAACTTCTAGTTTGTAGAAACTTCTAGCAACTAGAAGTAATTAGAAACAAAGAGAGTAGTATAAAAGGGGGTCTAGTGGAATTTGGAGAACAAGCAAGTCAGTGAAGCATTTGCAGTGTTAGCAAATGAGTTTGCAGTGATAGCAAACAGTCTTGCAGTGTTAGCAAGGGCGCAATGATAGCGTTGGGGATAGCAATGGAGGAATATCAGTAGGAGGAGTTAGGAGATTGTCTAAGTTCTGCCAGTGAGAGGCAAGGAATTTTGTATCTCTTAATTTTTTGAAGATTAATATATATTTATCATCTGCAGTACTGGTTTTCCCTTCGGGGTTTTTCCAGGGACGATTTGTCCAAAAATATTGTGTTCTTTGTGTTGCATATTTCTTTCCGTATTTTTATTGGTGAAGTTGTAGTTGTGTTATTTTTCGATATTCAGCTGTAAATTTATTTTCAGCAGTGAAATAATCTTTATGAGATAGCAGATTAATAATTAGTGACTGCAATAGGAATTTTCACAAAATCTAAGTATAAAAAGTTGAAACTAGACAAGTTTAAATTTTGAAAAGTTTATAAATGTTTTTATTAATTTACAGTTATGTCGTATCAAGTGCAGATGTCACTTCATGTAGAATGTGCTACGAGCCTGCCAGAGTACGGTACCTATGGCACAATGGGATGGGCATCCATCCATATTGAATGATATGGCTGGATAGCCGTTGCCGCAAACTTCATCATTCTTCCAAACAGATTTGCTATCTGATTGGCAAAATGATGACACCAAAAATTTAGACTCCAGAAATTTTGTATTTTCTAAAGAAAATTGAAGTGTTGTCCTTCCCAAGTGTCACAATCTTCGATCATTTTGCTGACAAAAGTGGTGGACACATCCCATTGGAGTGCAATTCTAGGGTTTGAGGCAAGATTACAATAAGTAACACTCTTTCTCCACATACAAATGACAACAGGGCTGAGCCTGAAATTGAAAAATAAAAGTGGGAATTTTAAGAGGTATGAAGAGGAAGCTATACAGAGCTACTGCATCAGATTATGTGAAGGTGGTTGAAGAAATGGTCCATGAGGGCGTGGATATATTTAATGAAGTGATTCGTGCAGGGAATAGTGTTCTGCACATCACTGCATTTCACGGTAGCAAAAGATTAATGGAGAAGTTGCTATGTTCAGGTGAGTATGGATTACTGACTAGAGAGAACATCCATGGAAATATGGCGTTGCATGAAGCTGCCAGTGGAGGGCATGTTGAGGTTGTACACATTTTACTACAGCGGTCTCCTGGGCTTGCGAGTGTGGTGAACAGAGCGGGTGAAACGACTATGTTCAAAGCTGCATTGGCCGGTCATACAGACATCATCGATATGTTTGAAGATCTGTTGCGCCCTGCTCCCATGGAGATTTACATTAGGGAATCAGATCACCAAACATCGTTGCACCGTGCCGTCTACAACAAACAGACGGGTATGCTAGAGGGGCCCTTAAAGTGTTTTTGCTTCTACTTTCCATGACAAATTACTTTCAAAGGTTTGAAAACATGTTTTCTCATTATTTCATTTGACTTTAAAATGGAATAATAATCCCCTTCTACATGTGTTTAAAAAATGTGTTTTCCATTAGATACATTTGTTATATTGGGTGGTTGTCTTTGCACCAAAAGTTCAAACTATTAATGTCTGATACCACCACTAGACTTATAGAATCCACAGGAGGCTGTTAAACCCTTTTCACCAACTGTTGTGTGTACTGATCGAGACCAAGGGCTCACAAATTGCAACAATCCCGCCCTCATGACACACATGGGGTTGGAACATGTGCTAGGCTCTGATACCAATTGTTAAATTGGGTGGTTGTCATTGCACCAAAAGCTCAAACTATTAATGCCCGATACAACCACTAGACTTATAGAATCCACAAGAGGTTGTTAAACCCTCATCACCAACTGCTACGTGTACTGATCAAGACCAAGGGCGCACACCTTGCAACAATAATTAGAATTTTTCTTTGAAATTCTATTAAAACTTGTCTTGACCATTTCACTAAGGGAGATGAGCAACGTCAAACATATTTTTACCAAAGGGGACACTTAGTTTTTTTTGCAATCATCTTTATATACTTTACATTTTAGTTGGTTGTTTAGCTACAGGTAGGGGGGTGGGGGTATAGTTGGGTGATTGAAGAGAAAGCCCTACTAAATTGAGGGGATGTGGGATGGATAAAATCACCCACCACTAGCCAACTACAAACTAATATGATCGTAGCATAGTTAGTTAGAAAAAATTGTCTTTATATACTTTACGTTTCACTTGGTTGTTTAGCTACGTGTAGGGGGATGGGGGTATAGTTGGGTGATCGAAGAGAAATCCCTACTGAATTGAGGGGATGTGGGATGGATAAAATCACCCACCACTAGCCAACTACAAACTAATCTGATCATAGCATAGTTAGTTAGGCAAATATATCTCAAATATTATTTCAAACTAAAGGTTGATTGCCTACAACCTACTACTCATTTAACTTGGCTTGCTTGGAACACTAGAGATAGATCATTAGGACTCTTAATTAGTAAAATGGTATCTAAAACATGTATAAGAAGTGGACACTAAAATGGGTAGAGCAAAGCTCTTCACTTGATCAATTATTTGGGAGATCAAAATAAAATTGATGATATGAACTTTCTTAACTATTCTATGGGGATCAAAATATTTAAGATTATAGAAAAACATTTTCCATTTCAATCAAATGATTCTTTAGATATCCTTGATCATTTTTGTTCTTATGGTAATCAAAATCTCAATCCATTAGCTACAAGTAATCAAATCCATTCTTCTCTTATTCTAAATTTATTGTTCAGTTCATATGTTGTCTTGAGGTCTTTGGTGGTTAAATTTGAGGATAATGTGTTCACTTGGTTTCCCTAATTCTTGAGTACCTAATCATATATTTTGATGCCTCAAGGGCATACTTCCATTAGCAATTCATTATATACAAAATGGAGTACTTATCTTCTTGTAATATTTTACAATTGTATCTATATAAAGAATTTTGATAACTAGAATATAACTTTGACTACACTTTCCTCTAAGGTCTATTCTGATTAATTGGAGGATGAAGATATACAATTCTATCTCGTTTTTTACATCCGAGGTAGAATACTATCTTGCAAAAGAGGTAGCACATTAGTTAATGTTATTTTAAGATATTCTTTCATAGACTGTGTTTCCTTAATAGTAGATGTACTTTCATTTTACATATTGAAAATAATTTAGGTATTTCAATGATTTAGTTTAGCACTTATTTGTAAGGTTTAATTTATGTAGAGTCAATCCTCAAATATAAATATTTATTATTAGAAAAATGATTTTATGGTTATTCCTCTTTCTTCTTCTTAGTGGAGATTTTAGAGTGTTATATATACGTTTCTTACATTTCTAATTGGTGGAAGTTATAAAATATAAATATTGAGTGTTATGTAGAAACATAAACATGGCAACTTCATTGGATCATGGCTAGTTGAAATTTTACTTTAGCAAGAAAAATAATAACTTAGTTCATTATTTATAATTGATAGTGTTAGAAATAAATTATCCAGTAAATGCATAGGAGCTAATAGAGAATATCAATATTTTATAAAAAGTAGGCAAACAAATTTATTATGATCTAAACGTTATAGAAAATGTGCCACATAACACTCCTATGTGGACGAGGTTCTATAACACAAAAAAAGTACACCTAAAAAGCACCAATATATTACACAAGGTAACACAATAACAATATGTTAACTAACCATGGGGCAAGGTAGTAAGATACGACCTATTGTTTAGGTATGGGTAAGGTTTCATGTTCTTAAGATTCAAGTCCTATAATTTTCCTACGAGGCTACTTCTTGTAAAACTTGGGATTCATGAAGCTAGGAGTAATTTATACCAACTTGAGCTTTAAGGTCTATCAACACCTTTACAATAACTTAAGAATTAGGTTCCATTCTAAAACACTTTGGAATTCATGATCCTATGTATAGATACCAAGAATCTTGTACATTGGATTTAAAGTGTATCTATCAAGAATACTAGATAACATGGTTTATGTCCACAAACCTTAGTTTTGAAGTCTATTTTATACTTTCTTGACATCCTATATTTTTTATTTAATGCAACCAAACTAAAATTTAGGGTAATTTACATCTTTATTTATAAAATGTGACATTTTCTTCTGAAATATAAACACATGTACTCTCTAATCTATACATCTACATTAGGATTTAGAGTTTCATTTACGAATTGTAACAATGAATTTTTTAATCTATCAAAATTTACGCAATTCATGATTTAGACTTTGTAGTCTAATTTGTAACTTGCAATGACAAATTTATAAATCCAAGTCCAACTCTGACTAACCCATTTCTTAGACTTTAGGGCCTAATTAGCATATGCGACATGAAAAACACAATAAAATGCCTAAACTCACATAGAAAGGTATTTAATAAGAAAAAATAATTTTTTGAGTAATTTACATCTATTAATGAGAAAATGTGACTTTTTCTTCTAAAATATAAGCATATGTATCCTCTAATTTATACATCCACATTAGGATTTAGAATTTTATTTACAACTTGTAACAACTAAATTTTTAATCAATCTAAATATAGGTAAAATATGGTTTAGATTTAGCAGTCTAATTTAAAACTTGCAATGACAAATTTGTAAATCCAAATCCAACTTTGACTAACTCATTGCTTAGAAATTAGGGCCTAATTAGCATGTGTGACATGAAAAATAAAAGAAAATTCGTAAAATAATTTAGAATGACAACACAAAATACCTTGAGAACCCTATAGAAGAGCATTCTCTCAATTCATTTTTACATCTCATATAATCAAGAACATCCAAGACACAAGAAGAAACTATCAAGAATTCAAGGAAATATTTTATCTCACCATATCTTTCAATTCTTCTTTATATCAAAACATTGTGGAGTAGAAAGTTGCAACAATCATCATGCAAGAATATTCTCATGATTAATCTCATTTATTTCTTATCATGTCATGTTATTGCATCAACACTTGTGGCCACATTTAGAGATCATTACTTCAACAAGTTTGAGGTACAAGATGCAACATTTTACCTCAAAGATTCCATTTCAATTTAATTAAATTTTAATTTCATGGGGTATATGCACATAGAAGAGGACTAAAAAGGTGCCCAAAAAAAATTCATCTCCCAAAAAAATTAGGGTTTATGACCTATAGGGAACAGGCGCTATAGGGCGCACACCCTATGGCTTCAATTGCCCGAGCCTAAGGCTTGGGCAATTGAAATGGCTTCAATTTCTTGAGCCTAAGCCTTGGGAAATTGAAGCCATAAGGAATGTTCCCTATAGGGAATATTCCTATGTAAATTTCCTAAATTAATATGAAATGGATTGAGGGAGGGACATAGAGAGAGGGAGTGGCAGGCCCTACCAGGCTAATTTCAGCAACAAGACCATACATAAAATGTAACATTTCTTATACTTAAGTTATATTTTATGTATATACTTTCATGATGTTTGAGAGTGGTTTAAGATTCAAGGGAATTAAGATAAAGATTTTGGATTTTAAGGGTTTATAGAAAATTTCATACTTATCCAAATTTCATGAATCAACACACTACCTTCAACATGATTCCCAGTGGACTATTGACTGTAACCTTAAGCCCTTTACTTATGCATGATCGTTTGAGGATAGTTTCTCATTGTATTATTTATGCTATGGTTAGTTTGGTAATTGACATGTATGTTTAACCAAGAGAGAGTATGGGGAACATTAGAGAGAGAAGGGTGAAAATGGTGTGAGAGAGAGAGGGTGAGAAGGGGGGAGAGAGAGACCTACATCTTAGGGTTGTAAGGTTTTTCAAGGGTTTTAAGGGGTCCAGAACATGTTAAGTGTCCTAGAACACCTTAGGACACCTTAGAATCCCTTATCATACATCTTAGGAGTAATAAAGGGTCATTAGGGGTCATAAGGTGTTCTAGGACATGTTAATATGCCCTAGGACCCCCTTTAGACCATGTATGACCCAATAGGACCCCTTATCATTCTTTAGTGTATGGTAAGCGGTTGTAAGGGGTCTAAGGGGTCCTAAAACAGATTAATGTGTCCTAAGACCCCTTAGCAACCCTTACGACCCCTAAATGTAGAGAGAGGGTCCTTCAAGGGCCCTATGGGGCTATAAGGGGTCCTAGGACACATTAATATGTTTTAGGACCCCTTATGACACCTTAGGAAACCTTAGGAGCCCTTACCATACATCTTAGGGGTTGTAAAGAGTCCTAAGTGGTAATACGAGGTTCTAGGACATGTTAATGTATCCTAGGACCCCTTAATACAACTCACGACAACTTAGGACTCCTTAACAACCCTTACGACCACTAAGATGTAGAGAGAGGGATCATAGAGGGTCCTAAGGGGTCCTAGGACATCATATGACCCCTTAGGATCCCTTACCATACATCTTAGGGGTCCTAAGTGGTCGCAATAGGTCATAATGGGTACTAGGACACATTAACATGTCTTAGGAACCCTTAAGATCCCTTAAAATCCCTTACAACCCCTAAGATGTAGAAATGTGTCTTCAATGATCCTAAGTACTTATAAGGAATCCTAGGACACATTAATTTATCCTAGGACCCTTTATGACCCTTTAGGACAACTTAGGACCACTTACCATACATATTAGGTGTCACAAAGGGTCTTAAGGGGTCATAAGGGGTTCTAAGACACGTTAATGTGTGCTATGACCCCTTAGACCAATTACGAATCTTTAGGACCCCTTAGCATTAAAAAATGTATTGTAAGGGATCCTAAGGGGTCCTAGGAGAAATTAATGTTTCCTAGGACCCCTTAATAACCTTTACGACCCTTAAATTGTAGAGAGAGGGGTCTTCAAGGGTCCTAAGCAACCATGAGTTGTTATAGGACACATTAATGTATTATTGGACCCCTTAGGACAGCTTATCATAGATCTTAGGTGTTATAAATGTTGCAAGGGGTCATAAGGGGTCCTAGGAACCATTAATGTATCTAAGGACCCCTTAAGATCCCTTATGGTCCCTTTTAGGACCCCTTAACATTCATTAGTGTATGGTAAGGGGTCCTAAGGGGTTGTAAGGGGTCTAAGGGGTCTTAGGACATATTAATGTTTCCTATGACACCTTAACAATCCTTACATCCCTTATATGTAGAGAGAGGGGTCCTAAAGCATCATAAGGGGTCCTAGGACCCCTTAAGATCACTAAAAAATCCTTTAGGACCCCCTCACAACCCTTATGACCCCTAATATGTAGAGAGAGGGGACCTAAATGGTACTAAGTAGTCACAAGAGTTCCTAAGACATATTAATATGTCCTAGGACCCTTTAGGACTCCTTACCATACATCTTAGGGGCCCTAAAGGTTCCTAAGAGGTCCCTTACCATTCATTAGTGTATGGGAAGTTTTCTTGATGGGTACTAAGGGGTCTTAAGGGATCACAAGACACATTAATATGTTGCAGGACCCCTTAAAAACTCTTATAACCCCTGAGATATAGAGAGAGGGGTCTAGAGGGTCCTAATGGGTCTTAAAGGGTCGAAGGACACATTAATATGTCCTATGACCCTTTATGACCCCTTAGCATATATCTTAGGGGTCTGAAAGGGTCATAACGGTTCGTAGCACACATTAATGTGTCCTAGGACCCTTGATGATCCCTTAGCATAAATTACAACCCCTTACCATAAATATTAGGCATCCTAAAGGGTCCTAATTGGTTCTAGGACATAGTGCCCTAAGACCCCCTTAAGACCCCTTATGACCCTTTACCATACATTAGTGTATGGTAAGGTGTCCTAAGGGGTCTTAAGCGGTCCTAGGACCCGTTAATAACCCTCACGACACCTTAGATCTAGAGCAAGGGTTCCTAAAGGGTCCTAAGGGGTCCTAGGACACATTAATGTGTTCTAGGATCCCTTATGACCCCTTCCAACCTCTCTCTCTCTCTCTCTCTCTCTCTCTCTCTCACACACNCCCCCCTCTCTCTCTCTCTCTCTCTCTCTCTCTCTCTCACACACACACACACACACACACACACACACACACACACACACACACACACACACACAAACACAATCTATTTTATATTATCACTATAGTGCATAATCACTATAGTTTTTATGTCCTATAGGTCGCACACACTATAGAGCTTACACCCTATGTAAAACACTAAAAAATTGATATTGCACAAAATGAAACTTTTTTCAACACTTAGACTTGCATAGCATGTACACCCTATAGGGCCTATGTGCTATTTTGCGTATGGGATTTAAACTACTTTGGAGTCCTTCAAGCCTAAGGCTTGGATTTTACTTGGAGATCCAATCCAAAGGCTTGGAGGATTCAAACAAGTTTGAGATGTGTTTTCCAATAAACATACAAAAAATTCATATTTTTTCTTGTGTGCTCCCCATTATGTTTGTACGTGGTTCAATAAGGATAAAATTAGATGACATGATATTTTATATCTCTCTGTTAGCAATCTAACCATATAATTTATTCTAAATTATAATTATGTTAATATTTTCATCTCTAATTTCTTTTTTATGTTTGTCCATTTTTTTGTAAAAAACCAACATGTATTTTGGGCTTAGATTTTGGCTTGTTTGCCAAATTTTGAAACAAGTTACCTTTTTAGAAACTAGATTGCATTCTACACACTTTTTAAAAAAAATAAATTTTTAGTTTTTATTAGTTTTCAATGATTTCAAGGGGGAGCGCATAGAAATTTCACATTTTTAGGATGTGACCACTTAGAAAATTTGTAAAACATCATATGTTGATAAAATAATTACTAGAAAAAACTGGGATAAACTACGTGGTGTTAGCTAACTTCTCACTGGAGAGATTAAGAAATTTCAAAAAAAGTCAACATTTTAGGGGGAGCACACAGGAAACTATGTTATTATTTTTCACAAAATATAGGACCACTTTTTGTGCTCCCCCTTTTTGAGGGCCTTAAAATCAACCATTAAAAAAAAAAAGTTCAAAAACTAAATTCAGAGTACTACAACTCTTGTTCTTGTTGCATCTTGAAATTTTGAGTCTGACTATCTTTAGTTTCTTGTTGAAGTTCAAATTTTTTTGATTTAAGAAAAAAAGTGGCATCTTATACCCCCTTTTTGGTCCCCCACCTTTGTGCACTTACCCCATGGTTAATTCCAAAACCAAGATTGGAGTTAGGAAAATCCCATCAACCAAACATTTTCCCTCCTTTAGATGTGAAGGAAAAAATATTAGAAGATATAGGTCTAGAAGTAGAAAGAAAAATAGAGGCCTATAGATTGACCTTTTGTAAATCCAAAAAATTAGGGTCAACATTTCTCTACTTAATAGTATCTAACACTTTTATGAGAATTTTTTTGGGGGAAGTTTCTAAGTAGAAAATTGATCCCGGAAACACAAATTTCATCTGCATTTGACATTCCTAGGTCAAGGTCACCTTGACCAACATTGACCTCCTAATTTAAGCTTGGATCTCAAACATGTGTTCCTTTTGTTGGTGTTTAAAAATGATTATGCTTTGAAAGCTACAAATTTATACCTTGAGATTGATTTTAAGAGTGCCTAACTCCAAATATGGAAAGATATTTAAGGTAACTTGACCAAATATAGGGACAAGACTGCCCTCTATAGTTCTGGCATTGCAAAACCAAGGCGAGTATGCACCTAGTCTAAATCAACATACAATTATTTACAATTATGGATTTTGAACAACAGATAATGGAAAGAAAGTACTAAATGACAACCATTCATTCATTGACTCTCCATTACCATGTAGGACATACAATATACAACTACAAAACTCAAAATATTTTGAAATGGTTTTGATTTAACTTTGAAGAAAATAGCCAAACCCAACTAGACATGCATCAGCATAGAGATACTAATTCCTGATCAGTGATTTATCCATTGGGAAATATCTTTACTACAAATGCAGAACACAGAAACTAGCTATTGTCAGAGGTTCAAAGTCATAAATACAAGCATTTCAGACCATACACTTCTTACAAGATCAATGTGCATATCAAATGACTTATGTTTTATTCATAGTATTTTTAATTTGATCCTGGATCAAATTTGATGAACAACATACACATAGATAAACTCTATGCAGCGAATCAGAAGACTTCACAACTCAAGAAATAAACACTGAGGAGAGACTTGAATATAGAAAACTTATATTAAGCATGAAAAACTTTGTTCTTGTTTCAATCTGATTCAAAATACACATGTTCAATAAATGCAAAAGATAGAACTTTCTATTCTAGCTTGACACAGTCCAATACAAAATTTTCTATAGCCCCTGGGACCAAAGAGACTGGAACCCTTACAATAGAGAAAATAAAGGGATTTATAGACCCTTAGGATGTTGGAGAATGGTTCCCTAGGGTTACGAATGATTTTTAAAATCTATTTTAAAACCCTAAAAATACCACGTCATCATAAATGCATTCAGGTTTTACCCAAAAAACACCCTATGACTACGGCTATACAACCTAGAAAATCAGTTTTATGTCTCTACTATCGCACAACATGGGACATAGAGCTACTAGTTTAAAAACCTCTAAAAGAAATTAAAAATTCAAAACTTAGTTGCAACGGTCAACACAGGCGTAGAATATAGCATCAGCGACCCAAATTTAAACTTTCTATTAACTTTAAAATGCAACTGTAGATCATCTTTAAAATACCCACAAGTAGGAGAAAATGAAATACTTGAGACTTATTCAACAGTTCCTCATACATCCACGTCACACAACAGTATTGGCTCTGGAAAATACTTTATCTTTCTTTTACCGGCGCTGACCAGCCTGGAAATGTGTCATGCAATCATGATTTCATGGTGTGTTAAACAAACCTCAACATTGTATGGCAGAATCATGCACACTATTGGATCTTCGCAAATCAACCCGATCTTTAAGTTCACTTAACAGCTCTGAGTAGGACCCACCATGTGACATGTTTCGCAAAGGCGTGATGCCTTAATGACTAACCTCTGATCAATTTTCCTTCAAGGCAACACATTCACCATCGGATGAAAACTGACCTGTCTGATCTTTAACCTCCCTTTATCATAGAAGGAAAGGGCCCGCCATCATCTCAGATGGACACTTGTCACCTTGTTGCAATTTTGCTAAGGATATAGTGCACACATCTTTTGAACACGGGATCATGCTCGTTGTTGGATTAAAAGAACCTAAATGACACTTGGTTAAAATAATAAAATTCACCAACGAACATAGGACTTTAGGAAATATTTAAATATTCCCCGCTAGGAAATATGACTTAAGAGATGAGATGGCCCTGTTGACGACTTAAAACCCATGGTGAAAAATAAGTTAATTGACATAAAAAGGTAAAAACATTTTATAAAAAACACCAAGACTTAGGGTTTTTTACCAAGATGAACCAAGTTTTATGAACAAAACCACTGGGGTTTAAGGACCAGCAAAGGATAGGGCCAAAACACTATGAAAAACATGAGTAAGAATTTAGAAAATTTGACAGTGCTAACAGTGGCTCTGACTGGGGATGTATGTTTGTTGTATGCATAGCAAGATTCCACAATCTCATCGTTAAGTAGACCAAATACAGAAAATAAACTAACCTATAATATAAAAAAAAACCAAGGAACCTATTTACAACCCATTGTTCATGGATATTGAGTACTTCAAGAGAATTAGAATTTCAGGAATTGTCCATGAACTTGCAATTCCAAAACATTTCCAATCAAATCTTTCAAATTGTAAGAATCAAAACCCCACTTACTATCAATGATGTATAGTCACATCCAAATAGGATCAAATTTTCTATGTTTTTCTTTATCCTCTAGTCTGGAATTCCACATCAAGACCGAGTCCTTAGTTTTAAATTTTCTAACATTGGTTTTTCTGTCATACACGTCCTTACATTGAAGCTACAACCTGACATTTTTTTCATGTGCTTCCCTTCTTGATTCATCCAAGTGTATCAAATAATCCATTCTGATCCTCGTGTCATCATCTAATTCTTCATCATATTCTTGGACAAATTTATACATCTGTAACAAGTTGTTTTGTGGAAACCTAGCATGAATACCATATACCAAATCAAAAGGTGCACAACCTGTCACTCTGTCAACCCAGAGTTCATGTTGCAACTTTGAATCCTAGGCCCTCTTGTTCTTATCCAACACTTTTTAAAAAATCTTTATTAGGTTATTATTACTAGATTCAACTTGATCATTCCCTCGTGGGTGATATGGGAAACAATAAGAAACTTGGATCCCATACTGTTGGTAGAAGAAACTAAATTATTCAGATCTAAAACACATTGCATTATCTACCAAAATATTTTCTGGACAACCAAACCTAGTGAGGACATTCTATAACATGAAATTAATCACAACTTTACTAGTGGCTCTTTTGGTGGGAATTGCTTCAACCCATTTGGTAAAATAATCAGTTGCCACTAGAATCCATGAATGACCCCCACTTGACTTGTTAGGAATCTCTCCAATGAAATCCCTTCCCTATTTCTGAAAAGGTTCCTCAACTGTAACATGATTCAAGGGCAAACTCCCACCAAACTTAAGGTTACCTACAAATCTTTGGCAAGAATCACATCTTTTAACATAATTATGGGCATCCTTGACAATAGTAGGCCACCAGAAACCAAATCTTATAATCTTATTTGTAGTATTTTTAGCCATGTAATGGCCCCCACACACACCATTGTGCATTTGTTTAAACAAGTCCCTGGATCTATTCTGGTCTACACATTTGAGAAAGACTCCTTCGTTTCTCCTCCACCACAGTTGACCCTAAATTATTGCATAATTAAAAGCATATAACTCAACTATTCTCTTCCTATTTTCATCCATTTCAGGAGGTTATATCATTTTTTGTAGATATCCAATGATATCCCTATACCAGTCACAATAGTCCATATCACAAACATAAGGCCTTTTCTCTTCTTCTAGCATATTTATATGATTAGCATCTAAATTTCTCTAAGCCATAAGTTTTTCAAGTCCTAGGCCTCTCACCAAATTTTTGATATAAATATCAATATTGAATTCTTGGATCCTATTGATCCATCTACACCTTCTTCCTGACACTTCTTGCTAGACCAGGATATCCTTCACAGTAGTACTAGGCACATAAGAAATTATAGTTTCTCCTACCAAATAACACCTAAAAGCTTTTACAACTTTGACCAAAGCATATGCATATTTTTCCATGATATCATACTTCAGTTTTTCTGCTTGCAAGGATTTGTTGAAAAAAGAAATGGGCTATTCAAAGCCCTCTGAATTCTTTTGTAACAATACTGCAGAAATACTATTGTATGAAGCAAAGGAGAACATATGCAAAGGCTTACTATAATCAGGTGTTCTCAAAATAGGAACATTTTTGATATCTTGTTTAATACTTGAGAAGGCCTTATAGGCCTCTTCATTCCATTCCACCTTAGCTTCTTTCTTCATCATCTTTGAAATAGGGATACTAATTTCTACAAAATTTGTAACAAATCTTCTTAAGAAATTTACCTGTACAAAGAAAGACTGAATGCCTTTGACATTCTTGGGTTGAGGGACTTTATGAATAGTAGCAACCCTTTTAGGGTTAATTCTAACTCCATCTTTAGACATAATGTGTCCTAGAATCTTGCCTTTTGTAACCCCCAAAACACACTTCTTTGGATTAAAAGAAACCCACTACTCCAAAGCCTTTACAAAAATCTTCTCAAAATGACCACAATGTTGATCTTCCCTTTCTAAGTAGGCTATAAGATCATCTTGATAGGCTACTAAAAACTTATTTATAAAATATGAAAATTCCACATTCATAGCTCTCTGAAAAGTTTCCCCAGCATTTGTCAAGCCAAAAGGCATTTTGACATATACATAAGCTCCCCAAGGTGTGGTGAATGCAGTCTTGAATTATTTTGGTTCCTTGACCATGACCTGATTATACCCTGAAAATCCATCCAAAATCAACATCATTTTAGATCTAGTGACTCTCTATAGCATGGCTTCCATTTTGAGAAAACCATAATTATCCTTTAATGAGTTGATGCTCAAATTTTAGAAGTCTACATAGAGTCTGATGTCTCCATTCTTCTTCCTTACTAGAACCAGGTTTGACACCCATGTTGATTGTCTGATGGATTTCATAATCCCAACATCTCTCATTTTCTTCAACTCATCTTGCATCTTTGGTGCCAATGTGGGATTCAAAGGTCTCAATTTTTGTTTGAAAGGCTTTGTGCCTTCCTTCAAAGGAATCTCATGTTGAAAAAGATCTTCTCTATAGGCTTTCTGATCATCATAAAACCATGCAAAAACATGCTTATACTATCTTAGAAGATCAATTAACAATGTTTTGAGTTTAGGAGACAACTTCTTACCAATATATACCTTCTTAGGAGCTTCAGGTGTCCCTAAATTAACTTCTTCCAAATTCTTTGGGTTTTTTCACAGTCTTTGTAGAAAAGGGCTTTTATTTATTATGAAAAGCTTTCTCAATAACAAATAATCCCTTTGGAGATTTATTTGATTTTAGCTATTGGATGCCCTTACCAAAAATATTATCTTTACCATCCAAGGTCTCCACATATCCACTAAAATCCATCTCTTTATTTCCAAAGTTTGATTCACAGTATACAAATCTTAGAATATCCAAATCACCTCCAAAAACCTGCCAGATTTCAACATTATTTGGTATGGAAGGCCTAGATTGAAACTCGATCTTGGAGATTCCTGCAAATGTGATTTCTTCTGGACTCAAAGCAATATTGGCTAGAAAATATGTCATTTTTTTTTGGATTCTATCCATCCAATCAATACCAAATGCATCAAAATTCATCCCAAACAACATTTTTGTATTGCTTTAGTCTTTGATTCTTTGAAGCATAGTTGGATCTTATTTGAGAAATTACTAATTTAGAGTCTCTAATTACTCTGAGTTTTTTTTTTTTTTAATGTCTTGATGCCAACCTTAATCCAATCAAAAAAGCCTCATACTCTGAAAAATTATTGGTATATGTGAACAACAAAGAGAAAGAAAATTTGAAAGTCTTACCACTTGGAGCTATCAACAAAAATCCTACACCGGCTCTATCTTTAGAGCTTGCATCATCAAAATACATAGTCCATAAGTCATTTTGGTCTGCTAGATTATCCTTTTCCTTAGATAAAAGCACATGTTAGACTTCTCCTTCAACCTTCTTATCTTGCACTTGGAAAGACCCAATATTAGTGTCCAAGAAACAATTGATACTATCATCTTCATTTTAGTCAATCATCTAAGGAGTCCTAGTTTCCTTGGATACTTTAACATATTTACCAGCAATGTTGAAATTTGCAAAAGATAAGTCTCATTGAATACTTCCTCCTATTGAAGCACTCCACTTTCTTGATAATAATATCCCATATTTGGGAGGAATATCAACCACTAAGACACTCATTGTCAACATATTTTCTAGCTATGTAGCCACTCTATAAGGTAGAGCTTTAAAAGTACCTATGACAGGTCCCTCTCTAGAATCTATTGCTTGACATCTTCCATGAGGTGTATCAACTTGCAATCCCATTGACTTCATTAATTCTGTAGGCAAAAGAGTGTTGGATGCTCTTGAATCTATCATGCAATTTTTTGGCATCTTACCATTGATAACCAAAGTCAAGAAAAAAGGATCCATAGTTTCCAAGGGATTATTTAAATGATTAGTATTTAAGTAAATTTGAGGGATCTTTGAAACAATTTCTTCTAACTCCTTTCCCTTATTTTTAGATTTATCTTCATCATTTCCCATTTTCTCATTTCCTTCTAGTCTCTGAATCTGTATGGAAGAAATTCTATTTACCCATGTCAAAGTATTTTATTTATGTTCCTCCATCCTCATCATTTCTAGGAATGAAACCTTAATAGTGATCTGTGACAAAAGTTGCCCCATATCAACAAGGGTATATTTTATGT
The DNA here is from genome assembly GCA_018584345.1 of Thuja plicata. Classification (NCBI taxonomy): domain Eukaryota; kingdom Viridiplantae; phylum Streptophyta; class Pinopsida; order Cupressales; family Cupressaceae; genus Thuja; species Thuja plicata. The sequence goes on along the minus strand of MU223207.1, from coordinate 2,545,837 downwards.
CAGAGAGCTCTTGTTTCATAGTAACAACATTTCCATCCTCAGCCTAAATGGCCAAGCTTGGCTCATTTCTTTTTGGTTTCTTACTTCCCTTTTAAAAGGTGGTAACATCTACTTCTTACATCTCTTCTTTTACCTTATGCAAAATATTTGGACCATTTGACTTATCTCCCTTCTTAACCATTATTATTTTGACATCCTCAGCATGTTTTCCCTTTTCTTGTGTCTTCTTAGTGTCTTCTTTAATTTCATTAATAAAAATACTAGATGGTTTTCCATCTGCATTACCAAATTTTTTATTTATCAACTTATAATTACTCCTTTCTTGAGTAAACATGTCTGTAGTGCTTTTTGCAATCTCTTCATCAGAAGGTCTTCTTAAAACAATGGTTTTCTTACCCCTTTCCATATTACACCTTTTATCATCAATGTCTTCTTATTATTCATCAAATGAGACCATATCTTGGTTTTCTATTTCATCATCAAAATATTCTTCACCCCTCAAGTGTGAAAAGGTCATAGCACAACCACTATCATCATACAAGTCAACTTCCTCTTCTCCTTGTTCCTCATTTGCAGATACACTTATGGCAACAACACAATAATTTGGATTATGTGAGGATTGACAAGATACACACCATGAGACATTATCACACATGTTAATAGAGTTTCTTTGCAAAGGATCAGGTGTCTTATCATCTGATCTATCTTTCATTGTGGGAAAATAGGCTTCCCATCCTTCCATTGGGTAGTATAGGGATAATTTTGCATCCTTGGCTCCCGATTGAATTTGCTAAAAGATGGATTATAATTATTGGGATCCCTATTGTTATTATTTTCTCCAGGATTTAAATCTTTCAGATCATTTAATATTCTCTTCAGATTATCCTCCTCTTTGGGTTTCACATGAGAAGCCCCATCTGATTCTTTCCTAGCAGGCTTCCATTCCTCCCTTCTACCCAATTTCCTTGGTACTCTTCTATTAGTATTAATGTTAACAACTCTCTTATAAGCTTCTCTAATGTTTCTAGGACTTTTATCTCTAAGAAGATATCCCATTTTAGAATCAAAATCATTTAGATAGGTGGCAAGACATCTTATCATCAAGCGTCATTACTTGGAAAAGCTTATGCATGGCCCTTTGGAATCTTATATTGAATTCAACAACATCCTCATTTGGATTCTTGTTGATATTATTGAACTCATTTAACATGAATCACTCATTTGTATTGTCACCATATTTATCCTTAAAGAAATCCTTTAGTTCATCCATAGACCCCACCGAATCATAAGGTAACCCTCTAAACCAATCCCTAGCATCCTCAACTAGAGACTGAACAAAAAGTTTCTTCAATACATCCTCATGTACAATCTCATAGTCATCCATCATATGAGTAAACTTATTTAAATGATCTTCACAAGTAATGACATTATTCCCAACAAATTTAGGAAGTTTATATCTAATTTCATTTGGAACTGCATTAGGATAAACCTGGAATACCAAGTAAAGAAAATTGTTTTTACATTTCTGCATGATCTGGTCTCCTTTGACATGGATTTTCAGTCTGAGAAGTAGATACCCTAGCATTTGATGTCGCAACTACCTCATCACCAGCATGAGAAGGCCTAGTAGAGTGCCTAAGAAAATTAACCTTCTTGTTCATTTCTAAGGTAGCAACTTCCAATTCTACTTTCTCATGCTCTTTAGCTATGATTTATTTCTCCCTTCTAGCCCTCTCAATATCAGTATCCAATTTAGACATTGGATCCACTAAAAAATTCTAACTCATAGGTTCATTTATTTTAAATCATGTCATCCTGTGCTTTCCCTTATTCTTAGGGTCTTGAGCAACAAAAAATTTCCAGATGAAAGGTTCATCCTCGACCCTCTCAGGTTCTTCAACATAGTTCATTTCCTCCAGGTTCAACAATTACCTCTTTATTTGTTCAACCCTAATCTGATCTTGTCTTATCTTATTTTCTCTTTCCTTTTCCCTTTTTAATCTGATGACAATCTACTCCTAGATTTTCCTCTCCAATTCAATAATTCCTTCAGATACACTTTCAGGATCTGGAAGAGTAGTGTCAGATTCTAAAACTTCTTTTTCATCAGGAGAATAGTAGTCTTCATATGAACCCAGTCCCAAGTCTATAGCCTCTTCATATTCTGATGCATTTCCTTCGTGGTTGTGTTGGATTGGATCTTTTACCCTAGTGTTCTTCTTTTGTCTCTCATTTTGAGGGATACTTCTATTATTATTCTCCTTCCTTGGCTGACCAGCTCTGGATGTAGTTGGAAGCCCATCTTCCAATTTGTCTTCAGGATGTTTTTCACCTAGGATTTGGTATTTATATTACTCATATTGAGAAAGTGTGTAAAAAATAATATTTGTTACTCAACACTACTGCAGAATTTCTTAGATTCGCCACCCAAAATAAGTTGGAAAAATACAACACTAGCTTATATGAATACTGCAATCAATTTTACAAAATAAGGATAACAGCAAGAAACTAGGTAAGAGTAACTCTATGCCTTTGAAGGTCAACTCACTGGTGTTAGTTTTATACAAATGTAAATCCCCAGAGACTCCCTAAAAGGTTTAGCAAGACTTAGTATCTCTTCCCTAGTAGAGTCATCATTTTGTTGGTGTTTAAAAATGTTTATGCTTTTAAAGCTACCAATATACCTTGAGATTAATTTTAAGAGTAGTTAGCTCCAAATATGGAAAGATCTTTATGGTAACTGGACCAACTATAGGGACAAGACTACCCTCTACACTTCTGGATCTACAAAACCAAGGCGGGTACACCTAATCAAGCTCAACATACAATTCTTTACAAATCTGGATTTTGAACAAAAAATAATGGTAAGAAAGTACCAAATGTTAACCATTCATTCATTGACTCTCCATTACCATGTAGGACATACAACTTACAACTACAAAAATCAAAATATTTGGAAATGGTTTTGATTTAAATTTGAAGAATATAGCCAAACCAAACCAGACATGCATCAAATATGTAGAATGTAGAATGGTAGGATATCTTCAATCTCTTGCTTATAGATCTCCAACACCAAGTCTTGAATGGGTTCTTGAATTTGGAATAGGCTTGGAAGAAGGTGGATGGAGAAATCACCAAAAGGGAACTATGTAGCTTGAATCCTTCAATGGCCTCCAATGGATCTCCTTCATGAAAATGGATGCGTGAATTCTTGAGAATGGATGAATGCTTGCTTCAAATCTTTGTCCTTAGCTTGCTTGAATCGCACTTGAAGATCCTTCTCAATTGCTTGATGATGCTTAGAAAAAACTTAGAGGAAAAGAGAGGAGAAGGCTCCCTTTTATATGAAACTAGGGCACAATCTTCTAAGAAGGCCAACATAGGATAATTAAATTTCCATTAAAGCATTTACCCCTAGGAGAGGACCTATATTAAATATAATTTAGGAATCGACACTTCGGAACTCGAAACAGCCGACCCGGAAGTGAGAAATAAGTTTTGCAAGGACCGACATCTAGAAACTGCAAGACCCCAATGTTTGAACCCTGGGTCAAGATCAAGGTCAACCTTGACCTAGGTCAGGGTTGAGTTCAACATAGACCCAAAAGGTTGACCCTAACCTTGAAGTCCATAATCTCAGGTCTGCAGTCCATAATGCAGAAATCAGGCTAGAAAGAAGTGGAAAGAGGGACAGAACAGGGGGAAAGCCAGGTCTTGATCAGGAACCTATTAAAGGCACTTGTCATGACCCCAAACCACTTACTCAGAAGGCTAAACAATTCTACAATGGAAGTGCTTCCATTTTCCAACTATACATTTAGCCCCCACTTTAGCAAGACTATCAGCTCAACAAAAACTCTTGGTAAAGGAGAACATAAAGAACAAACAATCTAATTGTAACCAAAAGGGATAAAGAAACCCTCAAGCCCCCAAGGGACTTAAGTCTGTATCAACCCTAATATCATGATAAGAGAGACATCACTTAGTTAAGGAGAGAGAGAAAGGGTGTGATTATCTTGCCCAATGAGAACTTATGTCTCATTGTGAACCACACAAAAGCGTAACTGGAAAGATGGAGTTGAACTGCCTAGTGAATGTGGCTACTCACTAGTCAACCCATCAAGGAGATCCATTCTTAAAGGGATCAAAACATTGTAAATTGAAAACTGGCAGGATCAAGAGATCCGTGTAAATTTAAACTAGAGGGATCAAGAGATCCTAAAAAAGTAAAAAATGACCATGCTTTAAGGATTAGTTTTTAATCCATAAAGGGAAAATTTTTAAGTCTTGAAAACTATTTTGAATGTGCATGTGTGAAAAAAGTGTAGGAATTGCAAACATGCAAATCCACAGACCCCGAATACACCTGCATGCAAGAACCTGATACAAAGAAGAAGCAAAAACGAAAAAGCTGAAGAACTCAGAAGTTGCTCAAAAATGAGAGAGCT
>MU223207.1:2513775-2524150 GCA_018584345.1 Thuja plicata | reverse complement strand
TGAAATTAGGGCACAATCTTCTAAGGAGGCCGACATAGGATAATTAAATTCCAATTAGACCCATGCCCCTAGAAAAGGACCTATATTAAATATAATTTAGGAATCAACGCTTTGGAACCTGAAACAGCCAACCCGGAGGTGGGAAAAATGAATTTTTGAAGAGCCCTGACAGCCGACAAGTTTCCTGATTTGTAAGGGGGACCCAGGTCAGGGTTGAGGTTGACCCTAACCTAGGTCAGGGTCAAGGTTGACCCTGACCTAGGTCAAGGTTGAGGTTGACCTTGACCTAGGGGGTCAAAACCCCTGGAAAATATGTCAGGTGGGGTAGGAGGTTCCCAAAGAGGCCCAATCAGGGTCCTGAACTAGCACAGAAGCATGAGATGATGCAAAAATGGGAGGATGATATGAAGGAGGTCAAAAAAATCCCTTAAGGAGGGATAAACACTCTTAACATGGAAGTGCTTCCATTTTAAGACGATACATTAAGCCCCCACTTTAGCGGGAGTACAGAAATCAAATGTGATCACGGTAAAGTTTAGAGGAAAAGAATCCTAGTGGATTGCAATGAGGTAGAATATCACTAAGTCAGGGATATGAGCCCCCAAACCAAGGATTGTAACTCAACATACATACATAAAGGTATGGGAATACAGAGCAATCAATCATAGAAAAACATACATGCCTACATAAGTAAGACAAGAACAACACCATAGATAACATAGCTTCATGATCTAATCCTACTAGCATGAAAGAAAAAGAGAGAAGAGAAAGTGATTACCTCACCTAGTAAGATGCCCACCTTACTTTGAATCACCCTGGAGGGAGAGCCCCCAACAGGTTCACCCATAAACTATGCTTTTAAATGTTAATGCGTCTTCTAACAGCTTTTGAAAATATCCATAGATCTACATTCTTGTATCACTATGGAATATAAAATGCATGTCCATTCAGGATTTAGCAACTTATGTGTGTTACCTTCCGAGTATTTAGCATATTGTAAAAATAAAAAGGGTGCATATCTCTTCAGGATTTAGCAACTTATGTGCGTTACCTTACAAGGATTTAGAAAACATAAAAGTAAAAATGCACGTCTCTTTAGGATTTAGCAACTTCTGTGCGTTACCTTCCAAGGATTTAGCATATTGTAAAAATAAAAAGGGTGCGTGTCTCTTCAGGATTTAGCAACTTATGTGTGTTACCTTCCAAGGATTTAGCATTCTGCAAAATGTAAGTAAATTTAATTTATAGTACAAGGGAGACCCTATATATGCTCCCCTCCTTATCATGGCTACCTACTAGGCAGGATAAGGAAGAGGAAGAGGATACCTAATTCACAAGGTAAGGAGATATCCAACTTAACAACAATGTATACCATATTCTTAGTGAAGAGTGTTGACCCTACATCTAAGAACATAGATAATCGTGAAATGGATATGTCACTTATGGAAAAAGGATCCTCAAAGAGGAAGAGATATTATCAACAAGAGCCCTACCAAAGAGGAGTGCTTAGGATAAAATGTCATCTTTGAAAGCAAGAGGGACCCAAGATTCAACCATCAAGCTCCTTGAAATGAAGAGGATGAGGAATCTTGGAATGAAGGATAACAAACTCTAACCAAAAAGCAAGGGTAAGAGTTTATAAAGAACGTAATTTGCAAAATAAAGAAGAGGTAATGACCTAGGACAATCACCTCTCAAATAAGAGTGTATCAATGGTCAAAAAATAGATCTTTATAAGGAAAATAATGTTTGCAACATAAAAAAATGCCACTAAGCTAAGGAAAGTAGATCCTTAGATAGAGGTAGAAGGAGGAAATACCTTGCTCCCTAGAGATGACGGCAAGGAATATATCAAATTATATCAACAAATTTTATAAAAATAAGAGATATCCTTACAAAACATATGTCCTAGAAAGAATATCATGAGTGTAGGAAGTTATAAGGATAGAATGCAGAAAGAATAACCAATTATACTCAAAACAACATTCATGCTAAGAGGATAATGGATCCTATAAGACTAGAAGAGAATACCTCTTACCCCCCAGTTTAAGAGACAAGAGGAGAAACATAGTTTAATTTGTAGAAGAATGAGGGGAATGCCCTATGTCAAAATTATGAAGAAATTGTAATACCACTCGGGAATAAGATATAATTCCATGAGAAGCTCTATCTCTAACATATAATTTGAAATGCACACAATCAGCAAGTAAATGTTTATTACTATTGTGGAAAGGACATTTGTACTTATGTAAAGAATTTTTTGGAATAGGTTTAAAGTTTTCTTTCTTTGAATTCATTAACTGGACATAAACTTTCTTAGCCACATCTTGAGGAGTATCAGGATGATCTAAGGTAGGTGTTGGAAGATGAATATCAAGAGGAGGATGATAGTTAATATCAGCCACATGAAATTGAGAAGATGAATAACCTATACCATGCATATCATGTTTAGGAGATACATTGATCAGGTTTTTAATGCCATGTTCATTAACACCAAGTCCTAAACCCTTATAACCTTGTTTATCTACAATAGTGTATCCAGTAGTATACATATCTTGCATAGAATCTATGGGAGATGATTGATTATGATGCTCATGAGAGAATGTTGTATAAGGCGGAACAATGTTTTTAGGAGAAGTTTCTTTGGATTTCCCTTTATTATCACCATGGATAGGATAAGAAGGAGAAGGTAAATCTAGAAATTCTTGCACATCCTCATCTTGTACCATAGTTTGAGCCATAACAAAAGTATGAGAAGAACTAGGGATGGAAGATGGAAGAATAGGAGTGGGATTATTAGAAATGATTGGATTAGGAAGATTAAGATTAGGATTAGGAAGATTAGGAAGATTAGGTAATGGAGTATCATCTACCAAATTCTTCACATAATCTAAAAGAATAATAAGTCCGCTACACAAATCCTTAATTAAAGTTTTGAAAGTAGGAAGACTAGTATTGGTCAATCTTAAAATAGCATAAGCAAGTGAAACATGAAGATTGACAAACCTGATAAAATGGATGACACTCTCATAGACATCATAGGTACTATAAAGAGATGCTAAAAGAAGAATAATGAGAAAAATAGCCATACACCAAAAGAATGATGAAAATGCAAGAACTATTTTTGTATTTATGAATGCAAATTGTAATCTAAGATGTAAATATAACACCAAAGAGAAGGAGTTGTCTATCGCGGGTTCACCAAAATGTAAGGTAAATATTTAGAATTGTGTGTGTTGATGTTTTGAATGTTCATTACCGAAATGTAAAGGGGATTGAAATAGAGATATGTTTATTAAGAATGTATAATGTATTGAATTCCTTAACCTTAATTGAATTGTATTGATTAAGTATTGCAATAGTGATTAAGGAGAAGATAAGATGTTCCTTTTCATCCTCAAATGGACAAATGGGAGATCCAAGTTGATCAACCCAAGAGAAGGGCTAATGCACAAATGAATCAACTATTTGGAAAGGAGAATGACAAAGGAGATACCTTAAATTCTGTTTAATTATATGTATAGAAATGATATATGATAGTAATTAAAGAAATAGGAGAAATGCACTAACTTTGAAATATTGCAGATCAAAGAATGCTATTTTCTGAGGTCTGTAGACTTTTTCTGGAAAAAATGACAATTGATCCCAAAATGGAATGTAGAGACGAACAAAACCCAGAAATCTTTTACTGTTCTGATGCTGTCTTATGAAAAAGATTGACCTTGACCCACAAATATCAACCCTGACCCAATAATGTTGACCCTAACCTACACAGGTCCGAAAAAAATTTTGTTCGCACCGTCTGAAAGAAAGCTGAAAAGGGTATCCAGATCTGGTCTCAAATCAACTATTCTGAACCTGTACCTACAAGAAAAAGAGGATTGTTTGTTGTGGGGGAGGGGTTTGCCTTGGTCATACCCTGATTTTAGGAATTAACCTTGAGATCAATAAAGTATAGAATGCTAGCAAGTAGTAGAATTGAATCTAATAATGAAGCTATGATACTCAATAGATATGTAATTTTAATTCAAATGTATGCAAGTATGAAAGAATGAATTCAATAGGAACCATAAACCTCCATGATTGTATGCTTGAAATCCACTTTGAAGAGGTGATGAAATATTCTTGAGGATGCACAAAGGATCTTGAAGGAAGATCACACCACCATGATGGCTAGATCTAGGGTTTGAATGATGAATCTTGAATGCTCAATTGAACCAAATCCCTTCAAAGGCTTGAAAGATTGAATCCTTGATCTTCAATGGAGAACTTGAATGATTGAGAGGAAGACTTGAACACCTTGAGAACTTGGAAATATGTAGAACAATGGATCCTTTAACTTCACTTGATCACCTAGTTGATAACTCATAATGCTTCTTGACAAAATCTTGATTAGAGCTTTTTGCACTTAGAAGACTTAGAGAAAATGAGAGGAGAAGGCTTCCTTTTATATGAAATCAGGGCACAATATTCTAAGGAGGCTGACATAGGATAATTAAATTCCAATTAGACCCATGCCCCTAGAAAAGGACCTATATTAAATATAATTTAGGAATCAACGCTTCGGAACCCAAAACAGTCGACCCGGAAGTGGGAAAATTGAATTTTTGAAGAGCCCCGACAGCCGACAAGTTTCCTAATTTGAAAGGGGGACCTAGGTCAGGGTCAATGTCAACCCTAACCTAGGTCAGGGTCAAGGTTGACCCTAACCTAGGTTAAGGTCAAGGTCGACCTTGACCCAGGGGGTCAAAACCCCTGGAAAATATGCCAGGAGGGGTAGGAGGTGCCTGGAGAGGCCCAATCAGGGTCCTGAACCAGCATAGAAGCATGAGATGATGCATAAATGGGAGGATAATATGAAGGAGGTCAAAAAAATCCCCTAAGGAGGGCTAAACACTCTTAACATGGAAGTGCTTCCATTTTAAGACTAGCACTTTTTATGATCTTCTTCATGCCAAGTTGATTACTTGACCCAAATTAAAAAAAGAAACATAGATAAGATCTTCAAAATATTCCTTTTTTGTATCTATTTTCAATATCATGACCACTCTATGAAATATTGTCAAGACTTGCATTATAAAATTAAAGAACTCGTTGATGATGATATCATTTATGTAACATGTAAGAAGGATTTGTATCTAAAACTTGATTATTTTAACTAAAATCTAAACTTATATTTTGTTTCTCCTTAACATGTGACATCGGTAACCTATCACTAAGGGGATAATTATCATTCATGGTGGTTCAATTTTAGGTGCACTCATACTTTTCAAGAAACATAATATCCTTTCTTCTCCTTGTCTCCATGTATAGAGGGATATGGTAGTGTTTCAATCCTGTATCCATTCTAAGGGTCTACTTTCCCTTGGTTGAGTGGTATTTATTTATCATGTGATATCATTTCTTTCATGGAATTATTTCTCTTGGTCAAGGGTCCTCTCTTCCTTGAAAAGCTGTGTATCCTTGATTAGAACCTTGTCCTTTCTTGAAAGTGTATATCTATCATAAACAAATCCCTCATTTGAGATAGAATGTACATGTTATACTTTCTTGCTATAGAACGTGTGAAACCTTAGTCCCCTTTTATTTTAAAATATGTAATACTCATTAAAATTATCCTCTATCTTTTTGGACGTAGATATATTTTAGAAAAGACATCTTCCTCTTATATTTAAGAATCTATCAAAAGAATTGAACTACAAGTCATATTTTTCTAACTATCTCTTCATTATCCTAAAACAATTGTGTACTATTTGGATTGGATTGTATGTATATTGTTTTATGAAATGTGATAAACATAATTTTTTTTTCCATTATTATGCAATGAGAAAACAAGTTGTATAAACTATCGGTTACACTACACCGAAAGTCAGGTTTTCAATTCAAACCGAAAATGCTAAGCAAGGAGGAAACCGACAACACAGTTTTGCAGTTTGTAAATGATTGATATGTAAAGTACATTGATTGTGTTAAAAATAATCAATTAAACATGGGCTTGTTAGTTTTGTGAGTCTTTAAATGATTTATATCAATTGGTACTACAGAACAAAGGCTACTCATTTGAAGATTTGTTGAGCAGTTGAACATAAGTTAAAGTTGCAGAAGATAATGGCACCCAAATTAGTTACTCACATAAATAAGAAAAGGAAAAGGGAGAAAAATATAGAAATAAAATAATCTAATCAAGAATAGATAAAGAAGCTAGAGTTTTGATTATGAAAAGAAGGTATGCAGAAAGATAGAGAGTTAGGGCTTGATATTTGGGGAGAGTTCTCATTGTGTGATAATAAGGAGTTCATCCTATTCATGTTGAAGCATTTTAAAGGTGACATTTTTATTGGACATACCATGCAACATAAAAAAGGAAGTAATCAGAGCCAATACTATTTTATGTAGTGAAGGTGAAGTTCTTGTAAGGAAGTTGATCAACTACGAAGAGGTGGAAGCCCTAATAGTAATAAAAAGGGATCAATGTGCATACATAATTCATTCTATTGAGTATCCTATTGTAAGGTATGTTACACACAATGTGTCTTACAAAATTGATTTCTGTAATCCTGACAGTTCTACGTCTGCCATAGTTGTACATGACATGCAAGATGTTGCAATGGAATGTTGATATGGATTTATGCAAAATGTTGTTAGGAAACTTATTGTTGAATGTAAAGATGTCAGTAAAGGTTAACTATGGTTTCTATTTTTGGATCATTAATTAAATGTTTGGTATTTTATTTTATTGGTTCTTTACTTGGAAAATAAAATATTGTATGGAGAATAGACATCCTTGTGAGAAGATGGATTTACGGATACCAGCAAGAGATTGAAAAATAGAGAATATAGAGAATATAGAGAATACCACAAGGCATACTTCTTATCTCTTTAGGAGAATATAGAGAATTGTTTGATGGTTATCAGTGTTGTACTAGAAAGATATTTTCATGAAGTTTTATCTTCAGAACAGAAGAATCTAGAAGTGATTATAAGTGGTTCACCTTCTGAACCTAAGAAGATGGGGAAAATTGAGAAAGGAAAGAAAGATATTACAGTTTCATTATTTGACAGTGAAGTGGAAGCTAATGTTAGTAAGATGACTACAGTTGAAAGTGAAGGAAATATAGAGGAAATGAAGAAAACCATGGTTTCATGATAGAAAGGGAAATTGTTGATACAAATATGATCAAAACTATGTTGAATAACAATGAATTTGATAGAATTGGTAGTTTGTGGGTTGAATGCCCTCCATCTAATAGAACTTGTGTACTGAAGTTTCTTGTACACCATCTGATTAAAAAAAAAAATGTAGTATCCAATATATCTGGAATGCTACCTAGTGACATGGTTGAACTAATTGAGAAGAATTGGTTATAATTATGTGCTGAATTTTTGTCTATGGAGAAGAAACTTGAAAATAAATGTGACAATTCTTTGTAGACATTATCCCTTCTTATCTATAAGACATAAGCATGTTTGAGACATATCTTAGAGTCTTACCAATATTATCTTCGTTGTCCTAATGTTAATGATAGTTTCAGAGGAAAATGTGAGAAGATTCAAGATCTTGAACTTAATGATTTGGGAAAAACCTATTATATTTTATAAATAGAGAAGAAAAGAAAAGGATGAGGATAGGATAACTACAAGCTGAGTTGTTGTCTCAACAAACAAAGATGGAAGACCTTATCAAGACCTTCTGACTTGTGAAGGATATGGTGGAAGTGAGGTTGGTATAGATTGTCAGCATTGTAACTAATGTTGAGGAATTTGAATAGAAAGTTCCTAATTATAATTAGATAGGATCTTTTGACAAGCTGGTAGAATGTGACAACTTATGTGCCATAATGGAAGAAATGATTTTTGAATGGGAGAAAGAGTTCCCTACTTTGAAAGAGAGGTATAAAAAGGTATTTATTGTTATAAAAATTATTTTACTGTAAATAGGTTTACTTGATATTTCTTTTGGCCCTTTTACATTATCAAAAAAAGTGGGAGATTTTTTAATAAGGAGAAAACAAAAGATAGCATCTACTCAAGGGGATTGTTTATGTTTTTGGATTTTTGGAAAATCATTCTTCTTTGTTTTCAAATTTTTCTCATCAATGGCGAAGGGAGATATTATTAGAATATAAGAGGAAGCATTTTCATTGATTATCATTAATTTCAAAACCTCTTATCGATAGTCTGGGTGTTTCAGTTGGTGTTTGCATTGTCATGTTAGCTATTGGTGATGTAACAAGAGTTTTCGGTTATACATAAGGAAGAAAAAAATGAAGACATCTCAGGTTCTCTAGTTCATCAAAGATGGATTGGTGTTTCAACCACAAGCATACTTAAGTTTGAATCCTATTAGTGGTAATGAATATTTTGTGTATCCTTTCCTTTTGGTCTTTCTTGTGGCATTCAGATGACTGAACAATAAATGCAAAAAGTATTATAAATCCTTAAGTATGACCTATTTTCGGATCACATGGTAGCATCTTAATGATCTCTTATGTATGTCCTAAATATAGGACCTATGCTATCGATTAAATATAAATGTAATATGTGTTGCATTGATGATTTCACACATTTAGGTGTATAATTGACATATATAAGATCATATATTAGTATAAATAAAAGATAACCTTTTTCATCTATGAGTGTGTGGCACATGTACATGAATTACAAGTGAATATATGTGTGGCATATTTTTTGAGCATATGTGAAGTGACTATGAATTCATGTAAAGGAGATTCATGTTTTTTCAGAACAGTCTATAGATCTTAGAGGTGGATTATATTCATTTTCATGTTTTTCAGTAGTGATCCCTTGTGTATTGGTAGTGAGCCCCTATATTGGCAGTGAGTTGAACAATAGTGAGTCTTCTTATAGTGAGAATTTCTAGAAGTGAGCCTTTGTATCAAATCACCTTTTGGTATCACCCTAATAGGTGTTATTACATTTCATGAGAATTAGTTTCTCCATGGTTTTACCCATCTTGGGATTTCCACGTAAAATCTGGTGTTCTCTATTTTAGTGTTTATGTGCATTTCACATTTATATTTTTTGTGGATGTTTAATGTGTTGAACCAAAAAATCTTAAGTTGTTATTAGAATTGTTTAAGTATTAATCGATAGAGAGAAAGTTTTATAAAGTTGTGTGGGAATAATTGATTCACCACCCTCTTAGTTATTCAACTTGTTAAACACAAAATACCCAAGGATTATTGGTCCCAAGAAAAGAATATCTAGGGCATTTTATTCATATTAACACACCTTAAAATTTATATCTCAGGTTAGTACAACTTTTGGGATTTTGTTTCAAGTCACTGTAGCTTATTGTCTATTTTTTGTCAGTATGTATTTTCTAAAACCACTTATATTTTCTTATTTAGCCATCTTTCTTTCATCATGAGATTATTTCCCTTAATCCATTTCATTCTTAATCACTATGGTTGAGTATCATTACACTCACTTAGTACTTAAGTCTTACTTGAGCCTATTGGGTCATCTTCCTTCTGGTTGTCCCCAAGGAAGAGGTGGACAAGTCCCTCATATACCTTTCTCTCATTTTCCCACTATACATTTTGGTGAACCTGATGCATGACATGTCCATTTTGATATTGGTTTTAGATACCTTTTTTTTTACATTTAGGAGAGTGGTTTCAATTGAATCAACCTTAATTCTAATAAAAAAACATTTGACACAAATTGGATCTTGGAGTCCTTGTTTGAGTTGAAAATGAATATAAGAATATGTGGGTTTGGATGAAAGATCTAATGGAAAATATGAGATATATAATTTTTTTAACATAAAATTAGAATTTTAATATAGATTCTAACAAGAGTGAGAAATATGGAAAGAGGATTCAAAAAGGAACTTGGACCTAAAAATTGTGCTAAAATAAGGAGGTCAATGCCACTTAGGGAAATCTTGACCCATAAGTTTTAGATGTGGATGAAATTTATATTTATAGCATCGAGATATTTCTTAAAACCTTCCCCAAAAGTTGCATGAGAAAAGTGTTAGACATTGTCAGGTGTGACGGTGTTGACCTTGCTTTTTCAAATCTACAAAACGTCAAGATGCAGACCTTTCTCTATTCTTTTTAATTATATGTATAAATACATATCTATCTATATATAAATATATGTATCTATATGTATATATATGTATGTATATATGTATATATATATATGTATGTATGTATATATGTATATGTATGTATATATATATGTATATGTATGTATATATATATGTATATATATATATATATGTATGTATATATATATGTATGTATATATATATATATGTATGTATGTATATATATATATATATATGTGTGTGTATATATATATATATATATATATATATATATATATATATATATATATATAT
>MU223207.1:2409789-2505295 GCA_018584345.1 Thuja plicata | reverse complement strand
GGTTACAACACACTTGCAATGCAAGTTCTTTCAGGAGACAATCGACACTCTAAGACAAATCTAGTAGCACCAGATCATACCAACAATACACTCTTTTTGTATCCTTTCCTATAACCCTAAAAAACACTTATATCACACACTTTCCTTTTTAGGGCAACTTCAAAGGATAGTCGTATTAGGGTTTTACCATTCTCCGAGAAAATAGGAACCCTAAATTTTTTTTTGGCCCGATGCCCCGATCCCCATGATTGTGGAAGAGTGTAAATTACTCAACTTTATCAGTTTCCACATGTCTTACATGTCTTCACCTGTCATTGAAATCTCCTAGAAATAGCTCTTACGTGTCATAGGAATCTATCATAACCGTTTCAGCCATGATATCCTTACACACAATTCAAGATGCCAACACATCAAGTGGAGTGACACATCAACATGCCAACTAGACATGTACACTCACACTTAATTACATTATTTGCAAGAAAATACATTTTACAAAACAAATAATAAGAATAGGAATTATCCATGGTTGAGACACCTTAAATTCCTAACATTTACAAGGTTACTAATGTTTATGGTGGAATCAAAGTTGTCAGTGGACATCTAGAAGACACAAATGTTATACTTAAGGTCTTATTAACTATACCAAAGGAGTTAATCCCAGTAGCATGTTCAATAAGGGAAATTATCAGTATTTAATTGATAAACTTTTTGGTTCACTTTCTACATTTTATATTGTAGAAGTTGAAAGAGAAAAAATAGAAACTTCTTTCAGAGTTTTTGAATTACTTGAACTTGAGATATGGAAGATATCAAAGGAAGATAAAGAATATATTTCAAGAAACTTAAAGTTAGGCACCATTAGATACAAAGGTAAATTAGCTCTTAATTCCTTTAATTGTGGAGGGACAGGACATTTTCTAATGATTGCAAGTATAAGGAATATTACAGTGAATCAGAAGATGATGATAGAAAATGCAATCAAAGATAGGTGATTTCAAGAAGAGAACAAATTTTGAAGGAAAGGTTAAAAAGATATTATATTCCTTAGAGGAATACTTATCTCAAGATGATGATGAAAATAAAACAATTGAGGATTCTCTAATTCTGCCTATTTGTCAAAAAGAAGAGGTAAAAGTCAAGAAGATGATATTGCATGCTAAAGTTTTTGTAGGTGCATCGATTATAGATAAAATGTTCAAATTATATGACAGGTGACAAGAAAAAATTTGTTAAGTAGAAATACTATGATGGAGGTGTTGGTTGTTTTTCCTATTTTGAAGTTTTCCCTGAAAATTTTGAGAATGCCTGCCTTTCCTGTACCCTAAAAGTTGAGTTCATAGTTTAAAATGGTAATATCCTGCTACAAATAAGTCTATTGACCTCAAAATCCTTTTGAAAAGACTAGAAACCCTAAGCCTTTGGGTCATTTTCATTCAAAATATGAAAAAGCCATAATTTCCAAGTCAGGGTTATGTTTTAACGTTACCTTTTTCAAGCATGGGTTATGAATTAAATCATGTGCTTTTTAGATAGGTTGCCAAGTCTTTGAATGTTGAAATAATATTCCATTTGGTTTAGAGACTCAGCGGAATGTTCTTGTCGCATTATCTCCAAGAGAAAAGGAAAATGCCACTTTGGTTAAGAGATTGAGTGGCAACTATCCATCAGATGAAAGATCTAGTGGTAGTCAGCAAGTCTCACAATAATCCTTGCAGTTAGTAAATTATTTGGCAACTTTGATATACTGTGGTCGCGGTGTCTCCAGATCAAATCCAGATCAAATCAGAGTTAAGTGGTGAGTTTTAAAGATTACATTATCACCGAGTCTCGAGATAAAAAGTGAGTTAAGGTAAAGGATTCAGAGACTTGGAGATAAATATAAGTAAAGAAAAGATATACAATTGTCACGTAGTCACTGATCAGTTTTGACAAGTCAGCATTCATTCAACGATTAAGAGACAAGCAGTAATAAAGAGACACATGTTCCAAAATGTTTGATTTTAGTTGATGTTTGATAAGAAACCATAGTTAACCTTTACATTTAATTAATGATCCAAAAATAGAAACCATAGTTAACCTTTACTGACATCTTTACATTCAACAATAAGTTTTCTAACAACATTTTGCATAAATCCATATCAACATTCTATTGCAACATCTTGCATGTCATGTACAACTATGGCAGACATAGAACTGTCAGGATTACAGAATTCAATTTTGTAAGACACATTGTGTGTAACATACCTTACAATAGGATACTCAATAGAATGAATTATGTATGCACATTGATCCCTTTTTATTATTGTTAGGGCTTCCACGTCTTCATAGCTAATCAACTTCCTTGCAAGAACTTCACCTTCACTACATAAAATAGTATTGGCTCTGATTACTTCCTTTGTTATGATGCATGGTCTGTCCAATAATAATGTCACCTTGAAAATGATTCAACATGAATAGGATGAGCTACTTATTATCACACAATGAGAACTCTCCCCAAATATCAAGCCCTAACTCTCTATCTTTCTGCATACCTTCTTTTCATAATCCAAACTCTAACTTCTTTATCTATTCTTGATTAGATTATTTTATTTCTATATTTTTCTCCCTTTTCCTTTTCTTATTTATGTGAGCACCTGATTTGGGTGCCATTATCTTCTGCAACTTTCTTATGTTCAACTTCTCAACAAATCTTCAAATGAGTAGCCTTCGTTCTATAGTACCAATTGATATAAATCATTTAAAGACTCACAAAACTGACAAGCCCCAATTTAATTGATTATTTTTAACACAATCAATGTACTTTACATATCAATCATTCACAAACTAGCTTGTCATCATTAATACATATAATTTTTTCCTTTGATGACATCATAGCTACAACTGATAACACTCACGAATAGGGGAGGTGTAAAATTTAGAATACTCGATACTACCCTTGAGCCACAACTCTTTTCTCAATTATCAGTAGGACCAACACCAGAACTGGGATTTGATACCACTAAAACCACTATACTACTAGATTTATTTCTCTATTCCATATTCTATCGTTGATATCCACTAGATTCTACATCATATTTATCATATCTAGTATGTGTTAGTATCTTGTCAAATTTGCATGATTTAGCATAGTTACATGTTTGCCCACACCTAAAACTTTTTTCTTTCCTTTTTCTAGACATCGATGATTTAACTCTACATTGCGTTTCTATGACCAAAGTTATGACACACATAACAATTTCCATGAAAAATGATATTCTCCTTTACCTCATTAGAAACTTGAATTTTTCACTCATTCTCTGAGTACGAACATATTTATGACATTTATTGCATTGTGCTCTTTTAATTCTTCTCATTTGACAATCTATTTCTTTATGACCAAAATTTTTGCAAATGTAATAGAAACCATTAAAACATAGATACCTTTTAGCATTCGGTTGTCTCATCATAACCTCTTTGTAGGCATGTTCTAACGATTACTAGTTACCTTGACTTTTATATCTTCTTCAATCATTATCTCTTTTCCTTTGTTATTCTATCTTGAGATTTCACCAATGAAACTACAACTTCCTTTGCGCTCTTCTAGTAAGTTCATTAACTTATCTGAAATGGTGCTACTTTAAAATGCCTTAGATTCCACTTTCAACTTCATTACTTCCAGTTCTAACTTTGCATTCTACTATATACTCTTCCTAATTATCTCCTTGAAACTTTCCTTAGTCAATTTTAATTCCTCCAATACCTTTTCTAGTTCTAACTTTTTTAATCCAGGCATTCTTTGATTTGCATGTACCTTGATCCAAATCTGATGGGATGTTCTTTCTAAATTAGATTTTTATAGTTATCTTTTGAATCTTTTAGTTTTTGATAATTCTTGTTCAAGCGTGACAATTCTATAATTTTTCTCTTTCAACTCTTGACTGACTTCTTTGTGCCTTGCCTTGAATTTCTTAATATGATCTCTTAGTTTAGCAATGAATTTATTTTCTTTCATTAGGTTTTCCATCAGTTATTCATTTTCTAATTCAATACCTTCAATATCACTCAACATCTTTTTCCAATCTTCTTCAGAGTATAAACCTTCTCCCATCTATTCAACCTTCCAAGATCTCCCTTAAGTAGTTAACATTTATCTGCAAGGGACAAAGCTTTGATACCAATTGTTGAACATGTTGAGTAACTAAGAGTAGGGTGAGTCACTTATTCGCACACAAATTTATAAAAATTTCTCTTTTTAAGTTAATACTTAAATAGTTCCATTAACAACTTAATATTTATCAGATTATCACATTAAACATCCACAAAAATATAAACATGAAATGCACAAGAATGCTAAATAGAGAACACCAAATTTTACATGGAAACCCCAAGATGGGTAAAACCATAGGGAAACTAATTCTCATGAAATGTAAAAATACTTGTTAGGGTGACACAAAAAGGATCCTGTTGTTTCTAAATAACAAAAAAGGTTAGTGGCAAAATTTCAATATTATTGAACATTTGAAAAAGTCTCATGTTCCTGTATCTATGTGGGATGTGCTAGCACTCCTGGGTCAAAAAGATATATTACAAGATCTTAAGTACTTTAACCTTAGTGCTGATGTTATAGACCAACAACCTTCTAAAGTCCTATTATGATAGTATGGGTCATGGGAAAAGGAGGTAGTCCAACTAGATGAGACATTTATTGAAACTATTGGGTTAATAAGGAACTTAGATTTAACTTTGCACACTTCTCCTAGTTGTTGTGTACCTATGGATGTTCATTGTTAGGAATAATAGTCCGCTAACACAATTGAGAGGGAGGGTGAACCAGTTGTGAGACATAATTACTAAACATTAAACTTTATTAAGAAAAAATTTGATCCAAATGATAACATAGTAAATGCAACCCCATAACACAATCCTTTGTTGTTGAGGAAACCCTATTAAAGGTAAAACCCTGGTAAGAATTAGCACCCACAAATAATGTACTAAGGGTATAGTATACCTATTAAAATATTTAGCCCTATTAGGATCTTATTAATGCATTACAGTACATAGTACCTATTAAAGGACAAACCCTATTAGGATTCAAGAGTAATAGTAGCCTCACTTCCCAGACACACTGCCTAAAGAAGGTTAAATCCACCTTTAGGACTTACTATCTGAAATATAGATGTATATGAGATATACAATCTAGTGAAGTGTCTGATAGAAACTATCTTTGCATGATCAATTCCAATAAAGTATCACAATTACAACCTCTTCTTTATATCCAACAGACACAAGCTCGTAGCTTCCACAAATATATTCTCACTTCACACACCCTTTTCAACAAGAAAATATCTCTCCTATATACCCTATTATGATAATCAATTAGGTCGGCCAATTAGGCTTCCCCAATGTACAAATGATTACATAACCTCTTTCTAAGATACACACAACACCTATAACAAGTAAACACCAATTATAAATCATCAAATATAATCCAAGATCTATAATCCACGCTCGCTATCAATAATACATGCTCCATGTCTGAAGTCAGCCCCAAATAGGTCTCCTCTAGAACACATGCCATAACTGACATCACCAAGATTTATGCAACCAAGGGATCATAAAAAAACATTCCTCAGCATGTCTTCTTTCATCCCTCAAACTCACATAACCTGAATCCATGTTGCATGCAGGTTATCCTCAAAACTTAGAGACTAGCTCTATTAGACTTCTATGTCAGAGGAAAGTATCCAGTCCTCTCTGAAACATCTGTAACTTAATCTTTAATCTCTATCCAAGTGATCTTAGACATAAATAAAAACACATCCTTGTATTCATCCCTATATTTTCACACTCTGAATCAACCATACAATACTCATACACTTCTGTCAGTCATCTAAGCAATAGTAATAACTAGTCTGTATGTCTTCTTCTAAAACAATTGTTGACATCAGTGACAAAACATGAATTCCAACAACAACATTAGAACCAATTCCAAAAATCTCCCTCTTTGGCATTGATGACAACATATGAGAAAATCCATCAACCAAAAAGTACTCCTTAATACAATCTTCTCAATATCCTCAACACAACTCTCCCTACAAAGTAGGGATTTTCATCATTGAGTCTCCCCCCTTTGACATTAATGGCAAAGGATTCTATTAAAAAATCTATGAATATCATAAATCTGCAAGGTGTTTCTTTTTTAAATCTTCATGTCTGTCATAACTTAGTGCAAGATCACCCAAATGAAGTTATTCAGTACCTGCAATCACTCCCCCTAAGGAGTAGATCCAAGCATCAAGTCCTAAAAATTGTGTAGCTTTGAAAGCCACTAGACTAATGCATTTCGACATTGATTAATTCACACAAAGGGGGATCTCACCCCAAGAATTCTTCTGAGATACTCAAAAGCATCTTTTGGCAAAGGTTTAGTAAATATGTCAATAATTTGTTCCTTTGTACTTATGTATTCCATTCTGATATCCTTCTCTGCTACCTTGTCCCTCAGGTAATGATACTTTATTGATATATGCTTATTTTTAGAGTGTATTACTTGATTCTTAGACATGTGAACGATGTGAGTGTTATCACAATTTATAACCATTGTCTCTTCAAATATTATTCCAATGTCCTTCATCATCTTCTTCATCCAAAAAATTTGAGTGTAGTTAATAGCAATAGCAACATATTCAGATTCAGCAGTAGACTAAGCTATACACTCCTACTTCTTACTTATCCTTGAAACAAGTCTATTTCCAAGGAAAATTATCCTCCACTTATTCTCTTTCTGTCATCCACATTACCTAAACAATCAACATCAGTATATGCATGTAAAGAAAAATCATCAGATTTTTCATACCACAATCCATACTATATTTTTCCTTTCAAATATCTAAAAATTCTTTTTCACAGTAGCAAGGTGTGTTTATTTAGGATCTGCTTGATATCTTGCCATGATTCCAACTATATTTTCAACATCTGGTCTGGTGTGAGTTAGATATTGTAGGCATCCAATCATTGATCTGTAGCTTGACTGAAAAACACTCTGACTTTCATCAGTATTAACAAGCTTATAGTCAGTTACCATGGGTGTCCCAACTAGTTTACTGTCTTCCATCCCAAATTTCTTCAATATTTCCTTAAGATACTTAGACTGAGAAATGGAAGTTCCATTTTTATTTTTATTTATTTGTAAGCCAAGGAAAAATTTCCTTTCATCTATCATAGACATCTAAAATTCATTTTCCATTTCTTTAGAGAACTTCTTACTCATTTCATCATTGCCTCCAAAGGTAATATGATCTACACAAACTTCAAGTATTAAAATTTCTTCTTTGTTGATTCTCAAATATAAGTTACTATCAACATTAACTTTTATAAAACTAATACTTAATAGATACTTATCCAATATTGCATACCATGCTATGGGTGCTTATTTCAGTCCATACTATGCTTTCTACAGTTTGCAAACCATGTATTCATTTTCTATAAGAGGAAATACATGAGGTTGCTCAATGTATACCTCTTCCTCTAGATCTCCATTTAGAAATATAGATTTCACATCTATCTGATATACTTTAAATTCTTTGTGTGCAATAGAAGCAAGAAATAATCTTACTGCTTCCAACCTAGCCATAGGAGCATATGTCTCTTCAAATTCTATGCCTTCTTTTTGTGAGTATCCTTACAAACCAATCTTGCTTTGTTTCTTACCACTGTTACTTCCTCATCCATCTTGTTTCTAAAAACCCACTTAGTTCCTATAACATTCTTTCTTTTAGGTATAGGAACCAATTCTCAAATGTTATTCTTCTTACTCTGATCCAATTCTTCCTGCGTCGCTTTAATCTAAGATTCATCTCTACAAGCCTCATTAGTAGTTTTAGGTTCTACTTGAGAAATCAAACAGATTTCATTTCTTAATTTGGATCTTCTCATCATACCTCTATCAACATCTTAAATAATTTGATCTTCAAGATGGTTTTTCATAGCATACCTTGGTGTCTTTTGAATTTCAGTAGAATCATTTAGATATACTTCAATTTCATTGTCAACTTCAAGAGTTTCCTCTTGACTTTTAGTAACCTCCTTGCTCTCTAAAATCTTATTATAGTCATAAATTCTTTCCTAAATCTGAAAATTCTCATCAATCCTTACATTAGCACTTTCAATCATCTTCCTCAATCTTATATTGAAACAATTATATGCTTTTCTTTTAGTGGAATAACCAAGGAAGATCCCTTCATCACTTCTAGCATCAAATTTTCCTATTTCATCATCTCTTTTGATATGACATTTACAACCAAATATTCAGAAATATTTTACAGTAGGAGTATAACTATTAAGAGTTTATGGATTTGATTGTGTTGTAAATTTTTTGCATCGACGTTTTGAATCACACTCTATGATCCATCGCTAGGATGAGAAATAAGAGAGCACAAGGAAAAATCATTGTTCATAAGGAATCTTACTTGTACCTTCTCTGATCTGAATTATGTTCAAGGTATAAAAATTAGTACCAAAATCTTCTCTCCAATGAACATGTGGCACATTTCCTTCCAACATCATAGTTCTAGAAGCATCTAATATTTTTCTTTTTCTTTTCTTTGCAACATCATTCCGGTGTGGTGTTCTAGGAGCTTACGTTTTCCTATATATTCCATGCCCTTCACAATAGTTGGTAAACATATCTAAAGTAAAATCACCACCTCAATCTGATCTCAAGAATTTTATCTTCAATCCAAACTCATTCTCAAATTTGGCTTTAAAAATTTTAAACTTATCAAAGGCCTCAAACTTTTCTCTAAGAAATGCAACCCACATCATTCTAGAAAATTCATCAACAAAAATTATGAAATACCTTTCACCATAATAAGATCTTGTTCTTGTAGGACCACATAGATTAGTATGCACCAGATCCAACTTCCCTTAACTACTTCTAGTCTGTTTCCCCATTAAACATTATCTACACATGGTGTTAGATGGTTTCACAATATTCAGTAGATCTCTAACAACAGTAGTCATACATACATTTACAATATAATCAAACTTCATATGAAAGAATCTTCTATGCCATAACAAACTATCATCAATATTTGCAACAAAGCATGAAACCTCAGATGTATTCAATTCAAATACATCACCTCTTTATTTAGTACTAGATGTGATCAAGTCTCATATCTTACCTCTGATAGAACATTTCCCATCAATGAACTTTAGTTGATAACCCTTGTTGTCCAATACTTAGCAAATTATGCTTAAGTCCATCAACAAGCAGTACATTGTCAGTATAAGTCTTACCATCCAGAGAAATAGATCCCACTCCAATGATAAGCTTAGGAGTATTATCACCAAATATCACTACACCACCATCATACTTATTTAGTTTAACAAACTTATTTCTATCACCAGACATGTGATGTGAACATCCACTATCTATGATCCATTCAAATTTATTTTCAACATGAGACACTAAGGGTTTTTCTTCATGAATAGACTCACCATGTTGATGAAAATTATTCAATTGTGTATTGTCATTGATGTTTACACAAATATACTAATGTTTACACAAATGTCTAATCCTATCTGAGCATAGTCATTATATGCCAAGTTCTCTCGGGCATTAAAGAAGACCAAAGTGATTTTTAGTTCTAACCGAGTTCACTTGGGCATTACAGTAATTGTCGGGCATTGAAGGATTTTAGCATTAACCGAGTTATGCTTTTAGTGTCAGCCGACTAACATTAGTTTATATCTTATAGTTAATTGGTTATATGTAGATGACAAACTTAATTTTTATTATTTTTGACAAGGCTTATCATATATATATATATATATATATATATATATATATAAGGTCAAGTGTGGATTGAATGAGAGATTAAGAAGAAGAAGAAGTGTTTGTTTTTTATATGAAGAGCGAAGGCAAAATCAAATGGGATTCTGATTAAGGACAGAACATATAGAGCTGAAATAGAATATTTGATCAGTAAGGATAAAGTTTTAAAGCTGGACACAGAGATGTAAATTAGAAAATAAAGTTGCTTCGACAAATAGGTCAATCCATTGTTACTCTCTAACAATTGTAAAAGTGATCCAAATATCTTAACAGAGTAGACTTAACAGTATTTTGTAAATCCTCTCACAAGGTGACATTTCTACATTGAAGTGTTTGAAGATCTCTCACAAGGCCACTCTTTAAAGGGTGGTTAAATCCTCTAATAGGGTCACACCTAATAGTGTGTTTTGTAACCTTTAACATGGTTGGCTCCTAACAGGGCTCACTTATGAAGAGTGCAAAATAGTAACTAGTTGTAATTGGTAGTTTTTCCCATATTGGGTTTCCAAATTAAATCTTGGTGTTATATGTGTACATGTTATTTTCTTTATGGTTTATTTTTCTACAATTAATCACTAAAGGATAATCAAAGTTAATGTCTTAAGATTTTCTATGTTAACCGAGTGACAGTAGAATATCTGTGTTAACCGAGCAATAATGATAATTTTGTTTAATACATCTAAGGGAATTGGATTTATTTTTTTGGTAACTGATTCACCCCTTCCCTCTCAGTTACTCAAATCATTTCCAACAATTGGTATTAGAGAATTTGGTGCTTTCAGGGAAGGTTTCAAGGCCTAAGCTAAAGATCAGAGATGTCTTACTGAAGGGAGATCAACAAGCTTAACAAAGAAAAATTCACTGCGTGGAAAGATTTGATGAGGCTACATTTATCTACTATTGGAGACACTGGTTTTCAATTCCTAGATCACAATTATGTGGAACCACCAAGAACTATGTCTCTGGAACAGATGATGGACATGAAGAATCGTAACATAATGATGATTGATATTGCTTCTTCACTTAGATATTATGAATTTGATGAAGTTAAGGACTGCCCTAATGCCTATGATATGTGGAAGAAACTACATGATATAAATGGAGGAGATGACAATGTAAAGAGAGGCAAATTAGAAAGTCTTAAAGGTCAGTTTGATCAGATGAAAATGAAAGAAGGAGAAGACATTACAAAATATAGTGAAATAATCAAGAAAAGTGTTAGTGCCATCAGAGCTGCTAGTGGAACAATTGAAGACAAAATAGTGGTTATTAGGGTATTGAGAACTTTACTTCCTATCTATGCTATTATATTTTCAGCTATTCAAGAGATGAGGTGCAGTAATGAGATAACTCTAGATGCATTGGTTGGAAAGCTTACAACTTTTAAGTTGGACAATTTTGACAATTATTCTCCTAATCCTAGCAATTTTGAGTCTGCATTGAAAGCTAAATTAAACCTTGGTAAGATGGATAGAAACTCAAAAGGAAAACAGATTGACAATGATAGTGATGATGATTCTGATGATGAAGATCTGGAAATCATTGAAGCATTACTTGCAAACAGAGCTACCAAAGTAAAGTACAAAGGATGAATACCACTAAATTTCTTTTCATGTAATGAGGTTGGTCACATTGCTGCTAAGTGTCCAAAAAAAGAAGACAAAAAGTTCAACAAGTACAAAAGCTACAAGGACAAAGGTAAGAAATCTTGTTATATTGCAAAACATTTTGATTATGATGAAGATTAAGATGAAATGGTTTACATTTCTATTAAGGATGAGTCAGACAATGAAGATAATAAAAGGACAACACTTTATTCTCATATTAGAAAGAATGACACTTGGATAATTGATGGTGGTTGTTCTCACCACATAACTAGTGATAAAACCAAATTTTAACATCTTGAGCACTATGATGGTGGGAGTGTCAGTTTTGGGAATGATGAACCTTTATATGTGAAAGGCAAAGGTTGTATTGCTCTAACTGAAGGAATCAAAAGTGATAATGCTTATTGGGTTGAAGGAATAAGGAATAATCTACTAAGTGTGGCACAAATGAATAACATTGGTTTCAAGGTAGAATTCATGAATGGTAAGGCCAAGCTCCTAGATGGTAAGGGAAACCTAGTTGGAACTGGTAGACAAACAAAAGGTAATCTATTCTATCTTGATCTCAATAAAAGGTTGTGTCATGTGAATTTTTATAACTTTATCAACATAAGCAAGAAAAAAATAGTAATAGGTATTCCTATTCTAAATAAACCTGAATTAGCAATATGCAAACAATGTCAAATTGGGAAGATGGGAAAGACTAGTTTCAAGAGTAAGAATTACAATACTGAAGAATTCTTGGAGTTAGTGCATACTTATTTATGTGGACCAATCAAAACAATAAGTTACACAGGTGAGAATTATTTCATTCTATTTTTTGATGACCATTCCAGAATGATGACTGTCATATTTCTCAAAGAAAAATTAGAAGCTTTTCAGAAGTTTAAATGGTACCTTGCTAGAGTTGAGAAAGAAACAGGAAAGAAACTTAAATGCTTAAGATCTGACAAAGGAGGCGAATTCATTTCTAATGAGTTCAATTAATTCTGCAATGAAAGAGGAATCAAGAGACAAGTATCTGCCCCAGATACACCATAACAGAATGGGATAGAAGAAAGAAGAAACATATCTATTATGGATTGTGCAAGAACCTTGATGATTGAAAAGAATGTTGCTACCAAATACTGGAAGGAAGCCATCAACACTACAATTCACACCTTGAACAAAGTTCAATTGAAGAAAGGTACTAATCATATACCTTTTGAATTATGGTACGGCTATAAACCCAATGTTCATTATTTCAAAGTATTTGGAAGTAAATGTTACATCTTGAAGAAAGCAAGTAATGGAAAATTTGATATAAAAGGTGATGAAGGTATATTCCTAGGCTACTCCTGTAAAAGAAAAGCATATCAATTTTTGAGCCTTGCTACTCATAAAGTCATAGAAAGTGTACGTGTAAAGATTGATGAGTTTGCAAAGAGAGTGAAGAATAGAGAAGTAAGGAGCCTGAGGACTACAAAACTTTTGTGTATTATGAACCTGATACTATACCTAAGATAGAGACAATGGTGATTGGACAAAAATATTTTCAACCACTGAATTCATCAGCACAAATCTTGTTGCAACATGTGCAACCTGGGCTGCTAACTCAAGAAACTAATTCTCAGACTAAAGAAACTGAGTCATGGACAAAGGGAATAGAGTCACAGACAGAGGCACCTTAGTCTCAGACAGTGGAACCCGAGTACCAGTTGGAAGAGAAGAATAAAATATTTAAACATCGTGAACCAAGTGGATCAAGCCCAAAATCAAAGAGGAAGGAACATATACTTGCAAAATATGCCAGAATTGATCATGCACCTGAGCAAATAATTGGAGATTAGACTAAATGTGTAATGACAAGAAACAAAATTAAAGTACATGTTTTCTTCATGAAATTGAACCTAGATCTATTAAAGATGCATTGAATGATGAAATATGGATAGAAGACATGAATGAAGAGATTGAGAAAATAGAAAAGAGAAAAACCTAGACTCTTGTACATAGACCAAAATACAAGAATGTGGTTGGTACTAAGTAGGGTTTCAGAAACAAGATGAATGAAAAAGGTGAAGTTTCTAGAAACAAAGCAAGATTAGTATGTAAAGGATATTCTCAAGAAGAGAGTATTGATCAAATGGATGTAAAATATGCATTCTTGGATGGAATTCTTGAAGAGGAACCAAAAGGATTTGTTGTTCCTAACAAAAGGAATATGGTTTGAAAATTACACAAAGCCTTGTATGGATTGAAGCAAGCTCCTAGAGCTTGGTATGAAAGATTGCATGGTTACCTAGTAAGTATTGGATTTCAGAGAACCAATGACAATAGTAGCTTGTACATCAAAGAAGGACCTCAGAACAAGATACTATTAGAAGAGATATTTGTTGATGATATACTGTTTACTGGATATGATGATTTATGAAAAGAATTCTTTGAAGCTATGAGTAAGGAATTTGAGATGTCTATGTTTGGTGAAATCAAATGATTTGTTGATTTACAAGTTTATCAGATGAAGGATGGTATCTACATTACCCAGTCTAAATACATCAAAGAGATATTGAAGAAATTTTGAATGGAAGATTCTAGACCATTTGGAACACCTACACCTACTAGACATAAGTTGTCTAAGGATGATGATTAAAATAAAGTAAATCATACTACCTATAGATCCATGATTGGTAAACTTCAATATGTTTTTCACACTAGACTTGATATTATTGCATTAGCAGTTGGTATTGTTGCAAGGTTTTTAGCTAATCCTAGAGAGAATCATTTGATGGCTATTGAAAGGATTCTGAGATATGTTAAGGGTACTTAAGGGTGTGGATTATGGTATAAGAAAGGAGGAAACTTTGTTTTGAAGAATTTTACTGATGTTGATTGGGCATGAAGTGTTGATGAAAAAATTAGCACAAGTGGTGGAGCATTATTCCTTGGAAAGAGATTAGTCTCTTGGACCAACAAGAAACATAATTGCATTTCTCAGTCTACAATAGAGTATGTTGTTGCAACAATAACTTGTTCAAATATCATATAGTTCAAACAACTATTGTCAGGTATGAAGGAGGAAATCAAAGAACAATTTATTATCTACTGTGACCATAATAGTGCAATTAACATTTCAAAGAACCCTGTGATGCATACTAAGACTAAGCATATAGCAATAAAGTATCATTTCTTAAAGGAATTGGTTCAGGACAAGGAAGTAAGGTTGAATATGTGAATACTAAAGAAAAATTTGTAGACATATTCACAAAACCATTACCTAAGGATGCATTCTTGTATCTTAGAGGAAAGATATGGGTCATTCCTGTAACTGAGGCTCACTAATGGATAGATTAGTGATGCATCAACCGAGCTCCTGAACAGATTTAACATGTTGATGTAGATTGTTAGAACTTATTGCATATAAATCAATACAAATAGGTACATTATAACTTCATTAGATATGTATTGGATGGTGTATTTGGCATTGGTTTTCAAAGAGGGAGAGTTATTTATTGTCATGCCAAAATAAATTATTGAAGGAAAGATTACTGAGGGAGAGATTGATGAAAAAGGGAGAAATTTTTATCAGAATTAATATAAGAGGGAGAAATCTGTATTTCAGTGACTGTGAAGACAAAGGGAGTTTTTTGGATGAGGATTAGAATGAATCTAAGGACATTAATAAAATTTTATCCTTGTTATTATTTCTCTATAATTATTTTTATTATGACATTTTGTGTTGCCATCAATGCCAAAGAGGGAGATTGTTGATGAAAATTATTCAATTATGTATTGCCATTGATGTTTACACAAATATAGTGATGTTTACACAAATGTCTAATCCTATCTGAGCATAATCAGTGTATGCCAAGTTCTCTTGAGCATTAAAGAAGACCAAAGTGATTTTCTATTCTAACTGAGTTCACTCGGGCATTAGAGTATTGGTCAGGCATTGAAGAATTTCAGTATTAACCGAGTTATGCTTTTAGTGTCAGCTGATTAACAATAGTTTATATCTTATGATTAATTGGTTATATGCAACCGACAGACTTAAGTTTTATTATTTATTTGAAAGGTTATTCAAGAAAACTTGACAAGCTTATCATATATATGTAAGGTCAAGTGTGTATTGAATGAGAGAGTAAGAAGAAAAAGTGTGTGTTTGTGATATGAAGAGTGAAGGTGAAATCAGATGGGATTCTGATTAAGGATAGAACATACATAGATGTAATAGAATATTTGATCAGTAAGGATAAATCTAGACATAGAGATCATAATCAGCAAAGAAATTTGCTTCGACAAATAGGTCAATCCATTGTTACTCTCTAACAATTGTAGCAGTGATCCAAATCTCTTAACAGAGTAGACTTAATATTCTTTTATAAATCCTCTCATAAGGTGACATTTATACATTGAAGTGTTTGAAGACCTCTCACAAGGTCACTCCTTACACGGTGATTAAATCCTCTAATAGGGTCACACCTAATAGTGTGTTTTATAACCTTTAACAGGGTTGGCTCCTAATGTGGCTCACTTCAGAAGAGTGAAAAATAGTAACTAGTTGCAATTGGGGTTTTTTCCCATATTGGGTTTCCACATTAAATCTCAGTGTTATCTGTGTACATGTTATTTTATTTATGGTTTATGTTTCTACAATTAATCACTAAAAGATAATCATAATTAATATCTTAAGATTTTCTATGTTAACCGAGTGACAATAGAATATTTGTGTTAATTGAGCAACAATGATAAGTTAGTTTAAGAAATATAAGGGACTTGTATTTGTTTTTGTGGTAACTGATTCACCCCTCCCCTCTCAGTTACTTAACTCATTTCCAACACAACATCCTTAATAGAAATAAATCCAATCTCATCATAATCAATAGTATCATCATTAGAAAGACCTTCACTAGCATAGTAACATTCCTTACTCTTTGAATAATCAAGTCTATAAAACATAGGTTTTTGTTTAGGAACCCTTGTAGGACATCTAGATGCAAAATGCACTATCTTATTGCATGAAAAACATTTCAGAGGTAGCTTTCCTTCAAACTTATCATTACCTCTCTTTTATCTCTTTATGATTAGGGAAACAATTTCATCAAACTTTATTTCTTCTTCCTATATATTATCCCATTAATTTACATAATCTCCAAGATTTTGTCTCTGATCACTTTTTCTAGTGCTCACTAGACTTGATAAGGCCTTTTTGTTTTCATGCACAATTGCCTTGAATGTTGATTCTTCCTCCGGTAAAGAATCTCCAATCTCTGCAGCCTCAAAGGTAGTTAACTTTCCAATCAACATCTCTTTGTTAAAGTTTTTTGTCAAGGGTATGATCTCTTAAATTTCTTGTATTTTAGTTTTGTACATAGGTGTCAGGGATCTAAAAAAAATTGCAATTACTTCTTCCTCACTATATATGTCCCTCCAGAGTTTCACATGCTAATAAAAACCTTAGTAACTCTCTGTACATATTCTATAAGATTATCATAATCTATCATTTTCAACATCTCCATCTTTGTCTTCCAGTTATGAAACTTTTCCTATTTGGGAAACTTGTCTCCTTCATACAGTGCTTCTAATCTTGTCCAAATTTCATGTGCAAAATCTAAATCTTTTACCTCTGTGAATTCACCTTCAGAAAGCACACTAATCAATTCTTCTCTTGTGACCATGTTATATGAAAATATCTCCTTTTATTCATCAGTAGATTTATCCATTTCATCCTTAGCCTTCATCTATACATCCTTCTTTATTATTATCCAGTAGTCGATTCCCAAGAATAGAAAATGTGTTCTCATCTTGTTCTTCCAACTGTCAAAGTTTTTAGGATCAAACTTCGTACTATCCTTCCTCTAGAACTCAATCTTTAGGATCACATCAAGTTATTAAGATTTCTCTCTAAGGACCAGTAGCTCTGATACTAATTGTTAGGAATAAATGTCCACCAACACAAATGAGAGGGGGTGAATCAGTTGTGAGATAGATTACTAAACATTAAACTTTATAAACTAAAACTTTGATCCAAATGATAACACAGTAAATGCAACACAATAACACAATCCTTTGTTGTCAAGGATTCCATGTTAAAGGTAAAACCCCAGTGGGAATTAGCACCCACAAATAATGTACTGATAGTATAGTATCCCTGTTAAAATATTTAGCCCCGTTAGGAGCTTATTAATGCGTTAAAGTACACAGTCCCTGTTAAAGAATAGACCCTGTTAGGACTCAAGAGTAACAGTAGGTTCACTACGCAGGAACACTGCTTAAAGAAGGTTAAATCCACCTTTAGGACTCACTGTCTAAAATATAGATGTATATGTGATATACAATCCAGTGAACTATCTGATAGAAATAATCTTTTCTTGATCAATTTCAATGAAGTATCACAATTACAACCTCTGCTTTAAATCTAGAAAACACAAGCTCATAGCTTCCACAAATACATTCTCCCTTTGCATACCCTTTTCAACAAGAAAATATCTCTCTTATATAACCTATTACAATAATCAATTAGGTCAGAAAATTAGGCTTACCCAATGTAGAAATGATTACATAACCCCTTTCTAAGATACACACGATACCTATAAAAAGTAAACACCAATTAAAACTCATCAAATATAATCTAAGATCCATAATCGATGCTCACAATCCATAATACATGCTCCATCTATGAAGTTGGCCTGAAATAGGTCTCCTCCAGAACATACACCATAACTGATGTCACCAAGAGTCCTACTACCCAAGAATCATAACAAACATGCCTCAAAATGTCTTATGCCATCCCTCAAGCTCACATAACCTGAATCCATGTCACATGTAGGTTATCCTAAAAAAATAGAGACTAACTCTATCACAATTCTCTATCATAGGCCAGTATCTGATCCTCGCTAAAACATCCATAACTTACTCAATTTTCAATCTCTATCCAAGCAATATTTGACATAAGCTCAAAACACATCCCTGTACGCATCCCTATCTTCACATGGTTTGAATCAACCATATAGTACCCATACACTTCTATCAATAATCTAAGAAACTATAATAACTAGTCTGTCTATCTTCTTGTGAAATATATGTTGACATCAGTGACAAAACATGAATGCCAACAACAACATTAGAAGCAATTCCCACAGTTTATATCATTGATTTACATCCCTATTTTTCTATCTTCTTGTCAAGAGACTTTACTACTAAAATAGGAGGTTATCTACCAACAGATTGGTCCCACATGTTATTTCATACTAGGTATGGAACTATAGTTACTATTCCTTTAGAACCTATTGTAAAAGATTGCATTGACCATCATATTTTTAATATTGAAAAACAAACAATAGAAGTTTTGTTTGACCAAGAGAGAGTTACTGCAATTCATGAAACCCATACATAATTAGACAATGTACCAGATATTTTAATTGGTGTGTGGGCAGCTGAAAATTCTAAAATTAATGATAACCAACTAGAGGATCCAAGTTTGGGAAACTATTTAATACATGAGACTGCTGATTTTCTTCCAAATATTATGAAAAGTGAATACTCAACTTTGGAACAACAAAGTAATGTTGTTTGGAAGTTATTTTTTTATCATTCCCAAAGTAAAACAGGTGCAGGAGGAGGTTGTATGTTGTTTTCACCATCAGATGAAAGATACTACGCATCATTCGGATTCACATTTAGCTATACTAATAATGTTGTTGAATATGAATCACTTATTCATGGTCTAAAGTGGGCTATTAAAAAAGGTATCAGCTGCTTGTAAGTGTATGGAGATTATGAATTAATTGTAAATCATGTTAGAGGTATCCATACCACAAAAGTGATTTATTAAAAATTTATAAGCATGTAGTATGGGATTTTATTGAGGGATTTGAAGCTTTCAATTTAAAATCTATTCAAAGAATTGAGAATAAATATGCTAACAAACTTCCAGCAATTGGTTCACAATATGATACTCCTACGGAAATCAGCAAAATTAAAGTGCAAATAATGTAAAAGTCATTGTTAGGCCTTCTATACCAAATAATTTTTAAAGTTGACAAGTTTTTGAATTATACTAACACATTGTAAATTTTTTTAGAGAAGAGGTTGAGTTTGCACACACAAACCATCATATGTTAAATGATTAGTATGAAGATCAGATTATTCAACTAAGGTCTATTAAGATTCCTAAAGGTCTTTTGACATTAGAATCAATATTCAACACTGATGATTAACTTAAAAAGGATAAATCCATCTTGCATATCAAGGAGGGACATCATCAATATATTAAAATTGATAAAGATAAAGTGTTGAAGCTTGGCAAGGTATGTGCCCCTGAAGAATGTGATACTTTTGTTAAGTTATGTTAAGAATTTCAAGATATCATAGCTTGGAAGTATTCAGATTTAAAAGGGTTTGATCCTAGTATTGCTCACCATACTATTGAGCTTGAACCTGGTGCAAAATAAGTTAGACAGAAGAAAAGACTAGTTAATCCTAAATCAGAGCCTCTCATGATAAAAGAGTTGAATAAATTAATTGAGAGCAACATTATATTTCCTATCAAACACACCTCTTGGGTGTCAAATCTAGTTCCAGTTAGAAAGAAAAGTGGAGAAATCCATTTATGTGTTGATTTATGTGATTTAAATAGAGCCTCATTGAAGCATAGACATCTTTTACCTTTAATGGAGAAGATTTTACAAGTTATTTTTGGTTCCAAATGGTTCTCATTACTAGATGGTTTCTCTAGTTACAACCGTATTTTAGTGAAAGAAGAGGACATATATAAAACAAAATTTACTACCAAATGGGGAACTATGGCTTATCAGAAGATGTCATTTAGTTTTTGAAATGTCGGTGCAACATTTCAGAAAGAAATGGACATGGCATTTTGTTAGTAATAACTGAGGGGGGGGGGGGGTGAATCAGTGGCCTCAAATTTTAATCCTTAAATCAACCCTTAAAACTTATAACCACAAATTATGTCTCTATTATCTTCTATCCTACAAGATGAATGCCTTGAAATACGTATATCAATTTTCTACTTGTTGGATTGCTTTGTAAATCTCTCTTTTGTATGATTACCAATAAGCAGTCAACTATTTACCGAAACACAGTAAATATACAGAGTGTACCAATCAATTCATAATTGCATATGTAAAATGTAAAATAGTAAAGTAATAAAATATAAACACATAAGACATGGATTTTTAACATGAAAACCATGTTAAGGGAAAAATCATTGGGACCGGTACCCCAAATTTTCACTCTTTTGAAGTGAGCTTTGTTAGGAGCCAACCCTGTTAAAGGTTACAAACACACTATTAGGTGTGACCTTGTTAGAGGATTTCAAAGATAGTTTGTCACCTAGTATTTGGCATCTAATGCTACCATCCTTGATCAAATACTCACTTGGCCTGTCAATAGATATCGGGCATATCCAATGCTACTTTCATGATCAAGCTTTTTGATACTCCTTGCGATGTATCTCAATTGTAAAATAATTTTAAGTCCTGCTAACTTAAGAGACTTGATTCTTCAATGGTTAAACTGAAACACTAATGATGTGTTCATACATACAAATCAATTATAGATTTTCAGATCTATTGTAAGTCCATTGCCTCTCTAATCAATATAATCAATTCCATACCTTTGCTCCACACTAGTCTACTCTATGATTTTGTCTCACTCTTCATCGGTGTCTGCAGAATCTTGATCTTTCCTCAGCTTGTTGATCAGGACTAAATGAAGACTTTCTTCTCCTTCAGATTTTCTTTAGCATCTTTCCTCATCTCTTTTTCACCACACACACCCATTCATAATGAGTTGGGTTTGTCTCTTTATAGACATGTTTTACCTTTTCTTGGCTTTCTTGATTCTTGGCGTGATCCATAATTCTCACCAATAGATTTAAAACAAACTCCAGTTTTATGTCAAAGAGATCTTCTTGCCAACTGGACAAATCAGATTTAAATCAATTACTTATCTCCATATTTATCTGGATGATCAAAACAATGATAAGTATCTGTTAAGTCTATTTATAGCTCTTGACAGCTAAGCATTTTGTCATTTTCTGAACTCTATGTTCTGTCGGTCAACACTCTAGTTAGTCATCGGTGATAACTGACTATTTCGTTGGTGTGACTTCAGTTGTCATCAGGATCTCTATCCTTGTATTTTCCATTGGGCAACACTGTAATTCTTTCCGTTGGGTTACTCTGTGCTTTGCTCATCGAGAAACAATGTGACTTTGTTCATTGGTAATGTTGTGTATTAGCTTGTCAAGTAACACTATGACTTTTCTTTTTTACTCTGACCGTCGGCGTGCACTCCATCAATGTATACAATCACTTAGTGAATAATTTACTTATATGCATTACTAATAGCATAGCCTTTGATTCATTAGTTCTTTGAAGTCTTTGGCAGTATTTCCATGACCATATAGATTATATCAAGTTGACATCAATGACAATACAATACATTAACTGATTTAATGCCTTGCATGATCATCAACTTAACATCTTCAAACATTCAATCAGTTACATGTCATCAATCTCTCCCTTTGGCATTGATGGAAACATAATACATTATCATACTATACTATTACTAATATAATATGAAATATACAGTTTCATCAAGCTTTCCTAATGTAACTAATTACAAATGTTTGGCTTTCGGTAAGCTCAAATAGATTTGATTTGATTCTTGAAGCTTTCTATCTATCTTCAATCTCTTCACTGGATAGATTTAGAATCTTTCTTTCTTTGATGTGATGTGTTCTCCTTCTATTTCAAACTCTCTCCCTTTGACTATTCTCCTTTCTTGTGATGTCTTTTGTCGGCAATTATTTTCGTTTGTTTGTACTCTCCCATTCTTGTTACATCTCTCCCTTTGGATACTTTGATGGATATGATCTCTCCCTGAGTTGATAATGGATATAATCTCTCCCTTTATCAGTATGATAATGAGATATCTCTCTCCCTTTGACAGCAATGCCAAACAAACATATTTTCAAAAAAATATTTGACAGTAGTGTCAAGCAGATCCTTTCTATCCATAATATATTCCTTGAATTTCCCAATCCATCGGTGTAACTTATGGTGCTCAGAGTAGATAAATACCTTGTTGTGTATAGATTTGTCTTTGAAGTCCATCTCTCTTCTTGCATAAACATGAATAATATTCTGATAATATGTAGGTTTATGCAGCCTGCTAGTCATCTTACTGACTAGTAGACAAGGGTCTAACCCCTAGTCTCTTTCTCAAGTATTCAAATGCATCCTTGGGAAGTGGCTTGGTGAAGATATCATCCAATTTTTCCCTTGATTACATATACTAAAGTATCACCTCTTTTCCCTGAACTTTTTCTCTCAAATAATGATACTTGATGGTAATATGCTTTGTTTTAGCATGCATGACTAGATTCTTGGAAATATTTATTGCACTTGTATTATCACAATAGATAATTACTGGTTCTAAAATTTTTGTATGTATACCTTCCAGTAACTATTTGATCCATGCAATATTTGAGCAATTTGCAGTAGCAGAAACATACTCTGCTTCTATAGTAGACTGAGAGATGCATCCTTGCTTCTTGTTGATCCATGTGACAACTCTATCACCCATAAAGAATGCTCCTCTAGTTGTGCTCTTTCGGTCATCAATATTTCCAGCCCAATCAGTGTCAGTAAATACCTTTAGTTCAAATTTGCCTTCTCTTCTATACCATAAAACATATTCCTCGGTATTCTTTAGATATCTTAGGATTCTTTTCACAGCAGTCATATGTGATTCTCTGGTATTAGCAGAAAATCTTGCAACTATTCCTACTGCATGTGTAATATCTTGTCTAGTGTGTACAACATACATGAGTTTTCCAATCATTGATATGTACAAAGTCTGATTTACCTCTGATGACTTGTCCTCCTTTGTTAGCTTGCATCCAGTTGCCATTAGTGTTCCAATTGGTTTGGACTCTTCCATCTTGAATATTTTCAGTACTTCTTTGATGTACTTGGATTGTGTAATGAAAATACCTTCATCTTGTTGCATGATCTATAGACCAAGAAAGAACTTGATCTCTCCAAACATAGACATCTCAAACTCTTTGCTCATTTCATTTATAAATGATTTTCATAGCATATCATTGCCTCCAAATATGATGTCATCAATAAATATCTTAGAAATCAAAATGTTAGCATTAGTATCTTCCTTCAAATAAAGATTATTTTTTTCACTAGTGCTTACAAATCCAATACTTATAAGATTGGAATGATGTCTTTCATACCATGATCAGGGTGCTTGTTTCAATCCATACAGGACTTTGTGTAGTCTACATACCATGTCCCTCTTGTCTGGATCAACAAACCCTTCTGATTGTTCAATGTATACCTCTTCTTCAAGTATTCCATTAGACTTGACATATATTTGATATACCTTGACTCCTTTATATGAAACATAAGAAAGTAATATTCTCACTCCTTGTAGCCTAGCAATGGGTGCAAAGGTGATAATAGTTTAGTGATAATATATTTGTACAAATTAGCATCAAATTCATCATCCTTAAACAATTTACATCCTATTACCATGGGGGTTCCAACTGGTTTGGAATCATCCATACCAAAATTTTGAGTACTTCTTTCACATATTTGGATTGACTAATGAATATACCATTCTTTAGTTATGAAACCTGCAATCCAATAAAGAATTCAATCTCCCCAATCATTGACATTTCAAACCTATTCATTTTTTCAGCAAATGCCAAACTCATCTCATCATTTCCTCCAAAGATTATATCATCAACAAATAATTCAGCTAGCAACAACTTATATCATTCAAATTTTAAATACACATTACTACCATCACTTATTTTATTAAAACCAATCTGAATAAGATATGAATGTAACCTTTCATACCATGCTCTTGGGACTTGTTTTAGTCCATATAGTGCCTTTTGTAGCTTTCATACCATGTCCTTTTCCTTTGTGAATGCAAAACCATCGGTTTGTTCTATGTAGACCTCTTCTTCAAGAATTCTACTGAAGAAAGCTGACTTGACATCCATTTGAAAAACTTTGAACTTCTTATAAACAACATAGGCAAGTAGAATTCTTATCCCTTACAATCTTGCAATTAGAGAAAAATTATCTCCATAGTATATCAATTCTTCTTTTGCATAGTCCTTACACACATGTATTGCCTTAATTTTTTTATCACATCTCCATCTTCATTCAGTTTGTTCTTGAAAACCCATTTGGTACTAATCACATTTTTATCTGTAGGTCTGGGAACAAGTGTCCATGTATCATTCTCCTCAATTTTATTAAACTCTTCCTCCATAAATCTTATCCAATCTTCATCCTTGATTTCTTCCTTCACTGTCTTAGGTTCATATTTGGCAATCAAACAAGTACATTCTTTGAGATTTCTTCTAGTTAGAACACTTGCATTCTTCTCACCAATAGTCTATTCAACTAAATGATTCATCTTCACATACATAGGTATCATCAGTTCTATACTTTGAACTTCTTCTTCTGCCAGTTGAATCACTTCTTCTACATTGTTTTTTTATGATGATTCATGCACTTTAGGTTCAATGTACACATTCTCCTGATCATCCTTTATCACTTTCTTTCTTGAATCACCAAATTTTTTAGTGTATTCATCTACCTTTATACTTGCACTCTCAATCATCTTGTTATTTCTCTTATTGAAACATTTGTACACTTTTCTCTTAGTAGAATAACCCAATAAAATACCTTCATCACTTTTTGGATCAAACTTTCCTTTGAGATCATCTCTCTTAATGTAACATATATTTCCAAAGACCTTGAAATATTTAACATTATATGAGTAACCATACCATAGCTCATAAGGTGTCTTATCGGCTCCTTTCTTCACGTGCACTTGATTCAGTGTTTAAATAGCAGTACTAATTGCTTCTCTCCAATAAATATTTGGTACATCACCTTGAATCAATATTGTCATTTGAACATCCACTATAGTTTTGTTCCTTCACTCTACAACACCATTTTTTTGTGGATTCCTTGGTGCAGACATTTATCTCTTGATTATATTATCTTCACAATACTTAAAAATTTCTACAGAAGTAAAATCACCTCCTTTATCAGATCTTAAATATTTTAAAATCTTACATGATTCCTTTTCAACCAGTACTTTGAATCTATGGAATGCATCAGACGTCTCCCTTAACAAAGTTATCCACATCATTCTAGAATATTCATTTGTAAACAATATGAAATATCTATCACCAAGATAGCTTCTCTATCTCTTAGGTCCACAAAGATCAATATGCACAAAATCAAGTATTCTTTCAAATGAAAAAAACTTTCTTTTGAATGTAGAAATAGGTAACTTACCCAACTAACATTCTTTACACATCCTATTGTTAGGTTTGACTAATTGTGACAATCCCCTAACTACATTAGTCTTACTTACTTTGATCAAACTATCAAAGTTTACATGAAAAAAAATCTTCTATACTATAGCCAACTATCTTCAAATTTTCCAACCAAAAAATTATTCAGAGTAGTATTCAGATGGAATAAATTACCTCTAGTTTTCTTACCTGTAGAAATCTAATCACCTAAGCTTCCAATTATTTTTCATATTCCTCCTTTTAATTCCAGTCTATAACCTTTATCATTTAGCTAACCCACATAGACCATCCACATAATAAATATCATCTGTTTTACTCTTACCATTCAAAGAAAGAGTTCCGTTTCTTTTGACCAAACAAGGTGTTAGAGATTTTTCTTGTATAATCAAAACAAATTAATAACAAACCAACTCTATAACTCCCAACTCCTTATTCTAACAAGAGAAACTCTAATTGATGAGGATTAATCCTCCTTCTTCTTTGAGCTCCACAAACTCAGACGGGAGTACCTTAAATAAATTACTACTTCTCAGTAATTATAATAGTGGGTCAGGGGTCTCACTAGTTTACCTATTGCCTCTTACTGCATCAACTAATAGAACAAGACTATTATGATCAATTTGACACAGAGATTTATAAGAAAAACTATGAACATGACAATAGAAAATATCAGTGAAATAAGGATTCTCATCCTCATTCTTTTTAGATTTATTTGACTCGGGAAGGCTAACCTAGACGACTGTCTCTCTAAGGAATCAAAAATTTGAATAGTATTCTTAAATACAACTACTTAATAATGTATATTATTTATAAAAATAAAGTAAATGATTGTTTGTTTTGATGTTGATGATGAAGAACTGCTTATCAAACCCTAGACTAGTGCCTTATTCTTGGGTAAAGAGTCAAATGAGATATAAATCCACAACAAACTAATTAATGGAAATACACATGTAGTTCAAGTAGAATTCCTTACAAATTAAATTTTCTTTCCCCTACACCCCTGTATCAAATTCTCATACTAATGTTTAACCCTCTGGAATCACTCATAATAATTACTCCCTCCTTGAAAGAAACTTATAAGAAATTGTACAGTTAGCTTATAACTGGTATGTTTAAGATGCCTTACAAATTAAACTTAAAAGAGAATAAACATAAATATAAGAAGACAACAAAGATATAGAATAGGAAATTGTACTATATTTTATTAAAATGTTGCTGCTTCAATACATTCAAAAGACTAAAAGATTAAAAAACTCAGGCAAAATGAGAAGTTTGCCTCACAATTGTATATTTCACCATGCTTACATTATGGTACAACTTTTTATTATAGAGTATTAGCCATCTTGGAATCCTTAAATATTAAGGATGCAACAAGCTTTAGATGGCTAGAATTAACCCTAAAGGTACTAAAAGACAAAATTACAATTAGACCTTCAAGCGGTGGAAAGACAAAATAAGGAGAAGATCAAATCTGATTTCCAAATCTTTGATAACTGGCACATTTGTTTGTAGATATTCTGGATAACCTCTTGTAGTTATTGTGAGACCTAGTGACCACAAATACATGATAACTTACACTATTATTTTTGATGACTATCCTCCCCATTCTCATAGATCAGGTGTCAAGTGTCTCTTTACTCCTCATCCAATACATCAAGGTCAATGGTTGCAGGATTTTTCTTCTTGGGCTTTGTACTGACATCTCATTCTGCAACCTCTACTTCCAAAGGCTAATTAAAGCTCTGAATATTCTATAATTGTTCCTTTTGTCTATCCCATCTTGCATCTATGATGAGCTTGACATATGTTACAAACTTAATGATGAGCTTGACATCTACTTTAAAAGCCTCATCTAAGGTCTTATTAAATCTATCCATATCCAATTTAATATTATCGGTTATAAATGCCTCTTTAATAGGCATTAAGGTATCAAATTCACCTTTCCAATCTGATATTTCTTTGATCTTATTATTATCTCCCTTTATTGGAGGAATAAACCTATTATAGTCTGGCCCAAACATACCGATTATGGCTTGTATCTGATTTTCCTTGCCTTTGAAGAAAGACAAAGTGGCTCCAATCTACTCAATTTCTTCTCCTACCTGACTGAAAAATTTAGGGAGATCTTCCCTATGTGGCTCTAAGGCTCCTAGCCTTTTAAATAGTGATGCTCTGTCTGACCAGGTTCCAAAATAAGGACTTAAAGTTGCAATATGGTTGTTGACCTCTGTTTCTAGGTTAGGTAACTTGTTGAAAGCATTATGCACCAAATCAAATTTTTCCTTTAGGATATCAATCCTATGCTGCAAAACCTTCCACAAGGCTTCCAAATCCACTTTGTTCTTATCCTTGTCTTCTTTCTCTATTCCTATGGAGAAATCTTTTGTAGTCTCAATCTAAGCATCTAAAACCTATTTAGGAGGAGTTAAGATAGCCTTGGGAGCCTCTTTTATCTTTTTATTCAATTCCTCCACCCTTCCTTCTAATGCCTTGATCTTTATCAAGCATAATTATCTATCCTTCACAACAACACTTGATTCATAAAAAAGCTTCTGATATATTTTTGACATCTGCTCTGCTTTAGTTTCATTTAGGTGTGAAAAATGTGTGAGAGCCTGAGATATCTCCAAGTCATCAGTATTGTGGATAGACAAAATGATCTTATCCCCATCTTGTTTTTCTTTCACATTGATTAGAGAAGGTTTTTGTGTCTTAGGTACAAGGGACCACATTTCCAAAGTTTGAGACCATGGATCATATCCACACCCCTTGATCATGTCTCCAATTTGTGTCTTAGAAGACAAGTTTGCATCCGGCTGCCTTCTGATCTGATCAATGATGAAGGTAGAGGCTAGATCACATCCTTCTACAAGCAACATCCCACTAGAATTAACCAATTTCCTTTCTTCCTCTAGTGTCATTGTTTCAATTTTAGGGTCATATGCTTGCAAGGACTGCAAGGCTTCACTTGGCACTAAATCACCCTATGTTAATTGTAATTGGGATCAAATTTTCTGCTTCTTTACCCAAATCAAAAAATCCTTGACCTCTTTAGTTTTGATGAAATTATCATCACTCAAGAACTATTCTTGTTGCAGCTCCCTTTCATCTTAGCATAGTAGGAGGGGAATTTCAACTTCCTC
The DNA here is from genome assembly GCA_018584345.1 of Thuja plicata. Lineage (NCBI taxonomy): Eukaryota > Viridiplantae > Streptophyta > Pinopsida > Cupressales > Cupressaceae > Thuja > Thuja plicata. The sequence continues at coordinate 2,476,369 of MU223207.1, read as the reverse complement.
TTGTACATCTCATGTTACTTTTTTCCCTTCTCAAATGGATTTCCTTAGTTGGTGGTCATAGGCTCTATTTCTAGTAATTAGGGCACTCACCTTATCCTTTTTCCTCTCCTGTGCCTTGGCATGGGAGGGGTCTCCTAATTCCACTTTTTGTTTCTTTCTAGGAGGCTCATTAGTCACCTTGATATCAAGCACCTTTGCAAGGTATACCTCTATGCTCTTCTCTGTGCAAGGTGGCTGATCCACATGAGGAGGGCTAGGAACTGAATAGCCTCCCTCACTTTCTTCATCATACTTTGAAGAAGAGTGCTTCTTTGGACCTCTTTCTTTATCTTCAATCAACTCTTCAAGTTGATTGTACAAGGTATTGTAAGACTCTATCATTTTTGTGAGTCTGTGTATATAGGGAATATCTAGAAAGAAGACCCCAAAGGGAATTCCCTTCTTCTTTATTTTTTTCTCTAGGCTCATTAGATCTTGGTATTGATCAACCCTTATTGCCACTTCCTCGTCCTCTAGGATGTTTCTGATTAAATCCTCCTCTACACACTATTCATGCTCCTTGATAGCTGTTATTCTTGGAGTCATAATTTTCTTGGCACTTTTAATAAAACCCTTTGGGTCTATATACCTATATTGGCTACACTCAATCTATATTGACCCAACCATTTGTTCACTTAATCATGGGATCTTTTACAAATCATGAAATTCAAAATCTTGAATTGTCTGGGTGTAAATGTACCTTTCCACAGGGAACCAGGTGCTCCTTATCAGTCCACATTAATTTCCAGATGAATTCTATTGCAACTATCCTGGGAGGCACATATTTTGGGAGTATATGAGGTGGTTGGGAACATGCATAAACCTTCATTAAAGTAAATGTCTTCTCAGAGTAGAAATCTCCCCAATTACGGTCTCCTAGCCATTTATCCACAAATTGACAAGGTCTAAGGAGTTGTAGTACATTGGTGGGAAATATTTTCATATTTGCACCTAGCATCTCTAAAATAGGATATGAAATCCAATTATTAAAATAACAAAACTCATTTTCATTGGAGGTGTAGTTCCAAACCCTAAGCCACATTTGTACAGGGTTTGGTTTGTCATGGAAAAATACTCTAGGCCTAAATTCTGTGTGTCCAAGCTGTTAACATTGAAGTATAAGATTAAATGCATTTAAAGAGAATAATGCATAAATATAGGGTTGGACATCATAAATATATCAATAAGCCCTTGATGCATCTTTTCTATGACATACTGAACGTTTCATAATTAGTGTTGACATGTGAATTTTGTAGATCCAAGATAACCATCATAATGTTTGTAGTCAATCTCTCAAGGCCACCATCTACTCCCAAAACCTTACATAATCCATAAGAAATGTACTTCATGTAAAAGCTTAAATATTTGTAAAAATAAGGTGCAACACCTAGTATGGAAGCAATATAATTCATATTTAACTTAGGTGTATGGGCCTAGATTAGCTTGGCAATAGTGATAGTTTCCCTAGTATATCTACTCTGTAATATTTTTAGATCAATCTCTGTAGAAAAATGATGGTATATGTTGAAGGCTTTCATGAAAGAGGTCCTATCTAAAGTAACCAGAGTTGTTCCATCACTTTTTTAATAGTTTTGGAGAGGGGATCATAATTTTTTGCTAGCTCAACTAACAAGTATGTATCTACAAATATATCAAGGACTATCAACTTTGCTAAGCCTAACATCCATGGGTTTGATATAGGAATTTGGCTATCCTTATTGCTATAAAAATACTTAAAAAGATGATAACTAGAAACCCATAGAGTCTTAGGATCTCTACAATATGCCAAATCATTGGTAAAGAGTTCATCATTTACCTTTTTTCCCTGACTTATTCCAGGAAGTAGAGTTACAAACTCCTAAGAATAGTTACTCTTTCCTTTCTGGTCATCTTCTTTTTCTTTGCTTGTTCCACTGGTTGAAGCTTTGCTCATGGTTGGTCGGCTAATCTTTATTTATTTTGGAATATCCTTACTGAAACAATTTTGTTGTAAAAGACAAGCTCTTTACGACAAATTGCTCTAAAGTTCACACAGTTCTCTGCTTCTGAATGCTCTGAAAGTTATGTAATCTCTCAGCTCTGTAACTCTAAAAATTTGGTAAACTAAAATGTATGAAAAATATGCCTATTTATCATTTACAAATCAATGCATCCATTTAGCCAAGGATTGGAAAGCTTCATTCAGTCACTTCTGTCTTAATTCTGCGTACCCTAACATTAATTATTTCCCTAGCCATGACATTTGAAGTTGATAGGTGATCAATTTTGAATAATCCAATTGTGATAGTCATGAGTTCTTTTGTCAATTTTAAAACCTCATTATATACGAAATAGGCTTGATATTTGATATGATTGGCTTATATTATTATAGCTCATTAGATTTTATACACATTGTCAAGATCCTTTCACTTTAATAGGCCAGTTCCTACATCATGGCACAAGAAAAACCCTTGTGACCTTACCTTACTCTGACCACAATTCTCTTGGCGATCACGTGACTTTTCTATTTCCCAATCACTGAGAGTTATCCTTAACCTTGGTTTCATCCTGAGATTCAACACATGCTACATGATCTGAATATTATCACTGGATTAGTTCTTCTCTTATTCAACCTAGCTCTCAGCCTAACTTAACCTTTCTTCCTTTAGAGATCACACGACTAAATAAATTTGAAGTTGTTGAAGGTTTTGATTAACCATGAGTTTGTTTAGAGATTTCATGGTAGCCATATGATCTGAATCTCATCAACAACCTATGTTGAGTCTCTTAATCATCTTATACTTACTAAATCTATATAGAGATTACACGAATACCATTGATCTCCTTTTAATCTGATAGTTTATGCTAAATCTCTTAAGTTTTAACCTTAACTTCAGTTGGTCCTGATATTACATGACTACAAGCTATCTCAAGGTTGCCAAATAAATTTCTTAATCATAGTCCTTGAGACTTCATGCATGCCACAAATCTCTAGGTAACTTAAACATGTGTTAGCATCTGAATCGTTATCTTTGAGTCACTAAAAACCTTGTGACATTTTGAATTTTCTAAGCGATTTAATGACAACCACAAGATTTGATCTTAATTTATGGTTTAGATTTATTTGCACCAAAACTTGACCTATCTCTATCTAACTATAGTTCATCTAGAGACTTAGCGATGGAGTGAATTTGTAAATCGCTAAAGGTTTTATCTGACTCAGGTTCTCTTTAAAGATTAAACATTAGCCTTTAGATCTCACTTCCATCAATGACTAGCCTTAAGTCTCTCAAACTTTATGTACTTGATGAAATCCTTATGAGAGCACATGCCTTCCCTTGATTCTTTCTTAATCAAATGGTCTGCACTGAATCTCTTAAACTTTTACTAATCTACACTTTTATCCTGTGATTAAACACTAGCCACAGGATCATCTTAGAATCCACGATTATCGCTAGATCTCATAAGATTTTACTAAACCCTTGGTTCTTTCTGAGATCACACAATTCAATGAATATAACAACCATTCTTTAACCTTGGTAAGTTTGTGAGACTTCACGACTAAAAGAAACTCAAAGTCACCATATGATTTCTTAACTCAGGGGTTTATTTGGAGATTTCACGTGAACCATAGGATCTGAATCTGATCAACCATCCACATTTAATCTCTTAATTTGATGTAGAGAGAATTGATGGTACTATTCTAATCTGAAAGTACTTTAGAATCCTTCTTAAATAAACATCAAAACATTCTTAAATCTGAATATCTCCATTTATCTTCTTTCTATATGTCGATTTGGAGACTCACTAGTGCAGGGCACCTCCTCAAGTTCCTATTTTCTTGCTTAAGTGTTTGTAATAAGGTGAATCCTTGGGATCACCCTAGTGTGTGTGTTTGGGTATATTATGTAAGGTGAAGGACCCTAAGGTAAGTTATAAACCTATGGGTTCCTGAAACCATGTTAGTGTTGGAAAGTGACAATGCAAGCAATTGTTATTTTGTCATTGCTGTCAAACCTTTACTTGTGAGACTATTGTTATCTATTTGAGTACCATATCCATTATTGATGAAGAAGATTTAACAAGAAGACCAAGTGAATGGTTGAGTTAAGGAAATTCAAAGGGTATTTGATCAGTTGGCAATCTGGCAAAGTAGTTAGTTGTTTATCTTTCAAAGATAGTTTTTGTGGTTGTTCTATGTCGAGCAAGTTTGGCTTGTGCCGAGAAAAGTTGCTTATGACGAGTAAATTTGCTTGTGCTGAGTAAAGTTGCTTGTGATGAGAAAAAAGTTGCTCAATGCTGAGCACCATTGAAATTGCCAAGTGAAAACAGTGATGTTGGCCGACTTATAGTAACTTGATTAATGATGAGATTTGAGATCTCTGGATGACTTAGTTGATTTTATTGGGATATGTAATGTTAATTAAAGATTGATCCACATCATTTAATGTATGGGTAACCATAATTAATGCATGGTTTCAAGATTTAATTAGAGACTACTTTGGAGAAGTAAATGTAATGCAAAGATGGAATGATCCATTAGATCTAACCTAACCTAAGATCTACGATCTTGTTTAAGCGGCAAAATATTTATCTGACCTAGACAGAGAGGTATATGATAACCTCAAGGGGTTATTCATTATGTGTGGATGAATGTATGTGTATGCAAAAGGTTGGAATAGTTGATTTACTATTTGGCAGGATCTAGCAGAAAAGGCAAAAGGTAGAGGCAAAGTGTTGCATGTGTGATTGCTTGACGAATTTCCAAGCAAATCAGAAGGTTGAAATGACAATGCAGGATATCCAATAAGTTAACATTAGAGCTGTAATTGGATCTGAATTGCAAAGTAATTTGTATGTATTAGATCACAAACTGTTGATTACTTTCTTACCATTGTATCAGTTAAATCCTTTAACAAGGTTGACTTAACATTCATTTGTATAAATCCTCTAACAAGGTGACATTTAGGTGGAATGTTCTAAGTCCTCTATCAAGGCCACTCCTGACAGGGTGATTAAATCCTTTAACCAGGTCACACCTAGCAGTGTGTTATTGTAACCTTTAAGAGGGTTGGATCCTCATAGGGCATCACTTCAAAAGAGTGAAAACTTGGTAGCATGTTACTAGTGGTTTTTCCCATATTGGGTTTCCACATTAAATACTTGTGTCAACTTGTGTGAATGCTTATGGTTTGCTTTACTGTTATGTTACTACAAGCTAATTTCAATTGATAGTAAACTACATGATTAAAGTTGTTGATTTATGCTACTGTTGCCAAGTAAATCTGAAGTACAGAAAGTTTTTATTTACTACATCTAGACTTGAGGATAATTGATTCACCCCTCCCCTCTCAGTTATTCTAAATTCATTCTAACAGTTAGACCATGTTAGTCCCTTTTAGCATTTTTTGAGTTTAGTTATAAGGTTGTGTTTTAAGACCTTAGAATAGGCTCTTTTAATTTTTTTAACCTCTCCCACACCCTTTGAGGTTGGTGAGGTTGGCATTTTCTCAAATTGGCAATTTTGTCAAGTTTTGCCAAAAAGTTGTCTTTTTGCAAAATGTTGCATGAGCAACTTTTGCAAAATGTTGCTTGAAGAATGAAAACTCAACTATAACCAACCACACCAACTTCTTGGAGCTTCTATAATGCTAAGATGATGGTATTATATTTTCTCATTCCTTCTAGGAAGGTTAGATTCTACTGTGTACGGAGCTTGATGTTCATAGAAGGAAATAGAAGAGTTTTCTAAGTCATTTAGATAGTGTGCAGCTTGGTACAGATTCATCTTGTGGATCCACTTAAAAAAAATTTTGATGCTTTGAGTTACTTCAACATTCTAGTTGGTTTGAGTTTTTTTTGTGAAGTTTCATAAAAGTTAGAGATTTTACTTGTTGACTGTTTGAGATACCAAGGTTTACTGGGCTTGATCCAAAGATGTGATCCTAACTTGGGATTGAACAAGTGGATCTTCTCGACCACTTGGGTATAACAAGTTAGGATCATACTCTTTAAGATTCCTAAGGCTCAAAGGCTTAGTGTTATTTCTATTTATTTTAAGACAAAGCCCTAGGATAATTATCTCTATGTAATTAACCTGGTTCATTAGTACAGTCACATGCATGTGCAATATATGATTGGAAGGATAAAAATAATGGTAGTTCTAGAATATTTTTGGGTATAGGAAGCCATATAAGCCCTTTTATTCATTCTATGAACCCACCATAGACCACTTTCTTACCAATCCCAGCCTAACCTAGCTAGTTAGGTCTATGATCTTTACAAGAGTTTAGTGGTGCAGGAGTGGAGTGAAGTTCTAAGGCTTTAAGGGGTCTCAAAAATCCATAAAGGGTGTTTAGAAAACTAATTAGATCAGTTATATCCTTTTGTAGTTAAAATTTATGTTTAAAAAATCCTTTGGATAGGGCTATAAGGAATTCTAGGCCATTTGGTGTTTGACCACCCTTGGGTCTACAAGACTAAATCCATTGGTGGATTATCTACCCTTGGGGTCTAAAAAAATCCTTCCATCACCTAGGTTCATTGGTCTAAGCCTCTGGTGAAGTTTTCCACATTTTGAGCTTGGTTTAGGGAAAGTGTCCCTAAAGGAGATATTGTAGAGAATTGGATCTTAGCTTGGAGTGCTAAGTTGTGATAGAAGAAGTGAGTTGTCTACTTGGGTAACTCATTACACACCCTAGGAAGACATTTGTTGAGTTAGGGTGTTTGGATTGGTAGTTTGAAGTGATAACTAGAAGTGGGAGCCCATCTCAGCCTTCTTGTAGTGTTATCTGCATCACTCACCATCCAATAATAATATATCAACCCACTAGAACTATTCGTTAAATTAATAACATCGACTGAACAATACACTCCATGATAATCTTTTAACCAACTCACCAGGTAGATTTACATTCTCTTATTCTTGCATACCTTACGGTCTTTCATAGACCGAGAATGAATCCATCACCATGTGGGTTGCAACTTGAATATGTGCATATGATAGCATGTTGCCACATTTTCTCTCACCTAGCACTGAATTCACCATATAATGGACTTCTCCCGATTCTTTAAGAATTACTTCCAATGTCTTTGGGCTGCTTCAAATCTTAAACAAAACTCTGCAAATTAGAACTTGTTTGGTCTTTATAAAAATGATCATGGCAATGTTACCTCTTGGGCTCTTCCACATGGCATGGACAATTTTAGTAACTTCTAACTAAAACTTCTAATATCCTTTGCATGCAGCCAAAACAAGGCTTATGTAACTACTCTGGAAAACTGTTCCAACTTAAATAAATTTGAGAACTAACGCTCGACTTTTTAAAAATAATTTCTTTGTCATCATAAACCATTTCAACCAATCTAAGAAATATGACCATAAACAAAAATGACCATTTATATGTCTATTTCAAATAACCCAAGAATCCCGATACATTGCATTGTTACACTCTTACATAAAATAAACCCGATAACAAAAGCATATGAACCTCCATTAACAATGATTCTGAAAACCTGATTTCCATCTAAACATTAACATGAATCTCCAAACCCAAATTGCTTCAAGAAATAACATTATAAACAACCAGAAAACTCAGAGAAATCTACTACCACCATTTATCGATTCCAACATAAGACATTTAATTAAAAATAATTTGAATACAAGATATGAATGGCTCTCTGGCTGGAAGCCAGAGAGCCGATTCTCTTTTACCACCTTCATCCTATCTACCTGTAACCAATCAACTATCAACTCTCTTCTATGGTGTTCGATTACATTTATGTCTATTTAAAGATAATTCTTGACGGTTACAAACCGTTCATCTACCTTTATGTCCCTTTGTATTCCTTTTGGAATTTTGATTACAAATGTCACATAATCCCTTTTTCAAATACATTACAATGCAAGTTAATAAAAAAATATTGAATATGGTTTGATGAGATTCTAAAATACTTAAATATATCAATAAATGTTCCATGGTCAAGGTGCACCCACACCATAACCCTTTAAATCATATTATTTTCCTTTCGACATAACACGACCAAGGCTTTGCGCTGAGTCTCCAAACAAAAGGAATATTTGGACATGGTTAGGAGATTAAGTGACTAAATTAAAATATGTAAAAGGACACATGACTTAAGTCACTTAAATTTCATGAAAAAGGTAACTATAAATTAGAAACAAATTGTGAAGAACTAGGTTTTTTGCTTGACGAGGATTAAAAAAAAGACCTAGGACCTAGGGTTTCACATCTCTTATTGATTTTATGGCTTGGAGATCAACATATGAATGAAAATATGATAGCACTCTTGGACAGGTTGTGACATTTTAGGAAAAAATATCGTTGGGAACCCAAAATTTTAATAGCAAGACTTCAAAAATTAGAAATATACCCAACACAAGGTGTACTATTACAAAATGTTACCACACCACCATCAAACTCATCAAGTATAATGAACTTACTCTTGTCACCAGTCATACAAGTTGTGCACCCACTATATATCATTCATTCATCATTATGTCTCATACAAGAAACTAGTGCCTTTTATCCTTCTGATGGATCATCTTTGACTGCAACAAATATAAACTCTTTTTCCTCATTTTATCCTAATTCTTCATCGGTAACTCCTTCAACTTCAACATAGAATTCTTTCTTCCCTATTCCTTTAAACTATCTAGTTTTATCCTTTTGTTTGCCATTAGGAATTCTAGCAGCAATATTTCCAATCTTATTTGATGAAAAGCATTTCAGTGGTAACTTACCTTTGTACTTACCAGTCCCCCTTGGAAATATCTTTGCAAGTAGTGCTTCAAGTTTATGTTGTTTCCTTTCTTCTTCCAAGATAGCTTCAAGTTCCCTAGAGTAACTTGACTTATAATCAGAGTCATTACTTTTTTTTTCACTTTTTTAACTAGTACCTTAGACACGATGCTTTGAAAGCATCTTCAACTCTTGGAATACTATTATCAAATTTATTTTACTCAAATGTAGTAAGATAACCGATCGGTCCATCTATAGTAATATTGTCGAAAGTTCTCATCTCATTTATAGAAGACACTCTAATGGCATAAGCAATAAATAAAGTTCTCAACATTTTATTTACCACAACATCTTTTTCAATAGTTCCACCAACACCTCTTATAGCACCAACAACTTCCTTTATTCTTTGACCATATTGTGCAATATTCTCTCCTTCTAACATCTTCATGTCATCATACTTTTCTTTAAGACTATCTTCTTTAGCTTTTTACAAATGAACATATCCTCCATAGATTAGTTTCAATTTTTCCTAAACATCATAGGCAGTATCAAGTCCTCTGACAACAACATATTAAATATCAAATAAGATATTTAAAATATCTTCATGCGATTGAGTACTCTCCTATTGTTCCTTTAGTTTATATGCAGTAAGAACTCTAGTAGGAGTGATATACCTATTTGTAACATGTTCCCAGTAATGTGATCTCATACCTTTTAGGTATACTTCATTCTATCACTCCATACCAATTAGTTATCCTTAGTGAACTTGGGAGGCTCCGTCCTCATCATTAAATATTTTTCCTCAAGCTATTAGATTTACCGCAAAGAGGGCCAAAGATCTGATACCAATTGTTAGTATTATTAGGTCCAAAATTACTAAGAGGTGGGTGAATCAGTAATCTACCAAATCAAAATTTTCAATAACCATTCAACCACATGCATCAATAAACATTCATTGCATGAAAAACTAAACAATAAGAATAAGAATTCACAATCATGCAACACAATGAAATTAACATTTTTCCCATGGAAACCCAACTGGGTAAAAACCATGTGTGGGGATGGAACCCACTAAAATATGCACTCTTCTAAAGTATTCCCAATTAAGAGCTTAGCCCTATTTAAAGCTTACAAGATGCTCGGTTAAGAGAAAGACCCTATTAGGAGTCACCCTATCAAGGGAATTACCTCTAGCCCTATTAGGAGATTTACCCTGTTAGGAGTAACCTTGTTAAAGGATTTCAAATCCTAATTAAAGAGTCACCTAGTTAAAATATTTACAATTCTGACATATTAGAGTCTAGTCGGTTAACAAATTTATCTCTAAGAGCTCAAGGGAAAGTGATCTAAGAAATAAAACTCCTCCTCTACTAGTACATATCCAATTCAAGATCAATCTCTACTTCACATACAAAACATCCAAAACCTAAGATCACACAACTGCAACCACAATATATCTCTTCCTCATGCACTCATAATACATCATTTTACATATTTATACATTACAAGTCCATTAGGGCAATTAATCACCTTACAAAATGTTTTACAATCTTTCTTTCTTAATAAACACACCCTAAAATGTGTTACCAAACTATATGACATTCTAACAAACTTAAGTTGACCACCAGATTCATTGCACAATTAATTTTACAAAGAAAATTCAAACCATAACACTTTCTTTGATGTTCTTGCACAACCTCCAAGAAATTTGATCACACTGATCACAAACAAGCCAAATTATCAATCTTGAGAATTAATGGTAAAGATATACATGACTATTCTTAAGAACTTCTTTAACTCTTTTTTGAACAACCTTTTGTCATTTTAAACTTTGTCTTTCGGTCATCAAATCATGACACAATCACAATAGATACACCAAAACATAGTCTAGATAAACGTATCATGACCACAACACCTGAATTCAAACCTATTTGACACAATCTTCAAAACATTCTTCCTGTGTTACATCATTTTCTTCCTATTAACTTGTCAACCTTCAATCAATCATAACTTGCACAATACATGAGATAAAGTAGTACGGTCATAGATATAGCATCTAGAGACAACACTTAACCTTCCTTTAAAATTGAACACTATAATTATTACAACTTCATATCAATCCTCTTGAACATGCATCAACATAACATTTACACTATAAACTAACATACACACATCAATGGCAACATCATAACTGAGCGAGCTATCATCAAATCTTCATTGAACTCATACCATAACAATTAGACTTATCTCTTGATTAATTATGCCAAGGAGTCAAGGATAGAGAAACCTCAAGTAAATGATCCAGTCCTTGCATCCAATACAACACCATGGAAACAATAAGCCAAGATTGATAAAAATGAGAGATCAACCTTCTATTATTATTATCATTAAATCATTTACAACATATCAACAAATGTAGTCTCACATGTCATTCATACAAGCCTAAATACAATTATAAAACCCTAGAAAACCCTTACAAACCCTAGCCAAACTAAGCTAGATAATCTTATGAAAACCCTCTTGCCTCTTAGGAACAAGTCCATAAGCTTATAAAGCCATCACAACATTAGGTTGACCCAGAAAAGATCACATTTCCCAATTATAGGAAAACATGTTAAAATAAATAGGTCAATTCCCAAATCATTTGGATTAACCTCCATTGAAAGAATAAAGAGATGTGATCATATAATAAAGTTGGACTCAAACAAAAAAATAAGCTGGCACGATTGCATATGGAGATTCCTAGAGGAAGATCATAAAACACAATGACTGAATGGGAAAATAAAGAATAGGATAGTCTCACAAAACATTTGTAATATCTCATGTGTGATGAAACAAAATGCCTCATTAAGAGAAAGACCCTCTTAGGAGATTTACCCTGTTAGGAGTAACCTTGTTCAAGGATTTCAAACCCTAATTAAAGAGTCACCTCATTACAGGATTTATAATTCAGACCTATTAGAGTTTACCCAGTTAAGGGATTTATCTCTAAGAACTCACATGAAAGTGATATAAGAAATAACACTCCTCTTCTATTGGTACAAATCACACTCAAGGTCAATCTTTGCTTCACATAAAAAATATCCAAACCCTGATATTGCACAACTGCAACCATGATCTATCTCTTCCTTACACACTCATAATACACCATTTTCAATATCTATACATTATAAGTCCATTGGAGAAATTAACCGCCATTTTTTACAATCTTTCTCACTCAATGAAAAACCCTAAAATGTGTTACCAAACTATAACACATGATAATAAACTTAACTCAGCGATCAAATTCACCGTACAATTAATTTAACAAAGAAAACTCATAGGATAAGGTCAAGCATGAATCCATGAGCACACTATAATGATGAAAACACAAAGAACAAGCACAAATTGACCACATATAGAAATACCATACTAATCAAAGAGGAAATCAAATATTTTTGTTTGATAGAAGATTTCCAAGATCCAAATATTTTCCTTCATCAGACACACAGGGTATTTTAAAAGCGATCCTCTCACTTTGCTAGCACCAAAGGGAAACCAAAGTGGTCAACCTCAGCTTGAGAAATCCATGAAGAATCTTCAATTGGTTTGTCCATTAGTTTGACAAGATATTTCATATATTTCTTACCTCTTGTACTTTGACCAACTCAACTATCCAAAATATGCTCTAGCTTGTCCATTTTCTTCTTAGGATACTTCTATCCAACATCTGATCCTTTAGTGCTACTAAAATCTGATTCATGATACTCATACAAGTTTGTAACATTAAATACGAGTGATATATCCATATCCTCTAGTAACTTTACTTCATATGAATTCCCTAAATCAAATCTTTGCAAGATCTTACAAGGACCAAATTTCTTCATCCTTAACTTGTTATAAGTACCAACAAGAAATCTACCCTTCTACAAGTACACCATAACTTCCTCTCCCACTTGAAATTTCTTATGTCTTTGCTTCATGTCAGCTCCCATCTTATAAACTTGGTTCATTTCCTCCAAATGATGTCTCACCCCTTCATGTAATGACTTCGTAACCTCAAAAAAATCTTCTCCTTCAAAACTCTTCTTAACATCATGAATGATATCCCTTAATTTAGCTACTCCCTTAGGATTAAAACCAGTAACCACTTAAAATGGTGTCTTTCATATGCTCATATTTATTGAATTATTATAAGAAAAATATTCTTGAGGTAAAACTAAATCCCAATTTCCAAGCTTATCTCTGACTAAACACCTCAACAAATTCCCTAGACTCTTGTTTACAACCTTTGTTTATCCACCAGTTTGTGGATAAAAAGTAGAACTCAACTTCAAATCAGCTTTCATCTTCTTCCAAACTGTCCTCCAAAATTGACCACCAAACCTACTATCCCTATCTAAAATAATATTCTTAAGTAATCCATGTAATTTCACAATCTCCTTGAAAAACAAATCAGCTACATGTACTGCATTTGTAATTATCCTACAAGGAATGAAATACGCTATCTTAGAAAATTTATCTATAACCACAAAGATTGAATTATACCCTCTCTGTGCTCTTGAAAAACCAAGTAGAAAATCCATACTAATCTCTTCCCAAGGTCTTACCGGTATAGTCAAAGGTGTATATAACCCCACATTCTGGCTACTAGCTTTTACAACTTGACATAACTTACAACTCTGTATAAAATTTCTCACATCCTTATGAATTTGTGGCCAATGGCAATTCTCATGTACTAGAGCTATTGTCTTATTAATGCCAAAATGTCCTACTAAACCTCAACTATGTTTCCCCTTAATCAAATTATCTCTCATGGAACTTCTTGGTATACATAAAGAAAGAATCTAGAAAAGAATGGAGGGAAAAAATCAACAAGATAGAACCCTCCCAGAAGGAACATAAAGATGACAAGGAAATAAATGCTAAGTTAGAGGGGATTTTCTCAGAGGCCGACAACCCCAAAGATAAGGAAAACTCATTGAATGAGACTCAAACCCCTGGTAATGTTTCTGAGAATAGGAGACTAGATAAATAGGGTTCTGAAGAATTAGAAATGGAGTATTCAGTGTCAAGGGTCGAGGAATCCAATAAGGAGATGAAAAAAAATGAAACTAACCAACATGGATTAAATATAGAGGAGGGCAACCTGAATGGAAAAATGATTATAGATGGGGGCGATGATGACCCTCTATCACCATTAGCTAACTTATGGAAAGAAGAGATTCAAGAAGACATCTGGACATAGATTAATGGAAAGAATAATCAAATAAATTCCACAAAAAAGGCAATGTGTTGAATTAGGGACCTTATTTTCCTGGATCCATCAAGAAAAATGAGGTTCAATCCCTTAGAGGAGTCCACACAGAGGAAAATGGAAGGAAAATGTGGGTACTCCCAAAAGGGACCGAGGTAGAAAATTGGCCAAAAACATTCGAAAACAAGAAGTTAAGAAGAACATTGCGGATGGTTGCTAGCTAACTATCCCAAAGGTATGCTCCCCATATCATAAATGAAGATTATATCCTGGAATATTAGAGGAATGAATAGTACTCACAAACAAGATGTTGTAATAAATATTCTTAGAGACTGTAAGCCAGATATTTTATTGACTCAAGAAACTAAAATGCTTACAGAATAAGTGTAAAAATTTAAGCCCATCAAGAATGGGGGTATCCTAGGTTGTGATTCAGAGGGTGCATAAGGAGGGGTGGTTATCTATTGGAATAAATAGACTACTAATTGAACCATTTTGAAGATTGAGAAGAATGTATTTTAGGTGAAAGTGACAAATATAAGAGATAATTTCTTTTGGAACTTGATCAACATTTATGCCCCGAATACTAGACACGACAGACCAAAATTTTGGTGAATTTTGAAAGATATTTGAAATAATTATCAGGATAATGGTTGAATGGTTATAGGAGAATTAAATTAACTTCTCAAATATGATTAAAAAATGAGAAGGAATCCCTTCCCAAATAGATAGTAGAAAAAACCTAATGGATTATATCAATGATGAAGCCTTTATGGATGTAGAGCTGGAGAGAATTTCTTACACTTGGTCTAATAGGAAAACAGGAAAGGATCTTACCCAAGTAAAACTGGATAGAACTCTAATTTATCCTTATTGTATCTCAAGGTACTCCTCTCTATCCTCTATGTTGAGAATAGGATCTAATAACTTCCCTATTTCCTTTACTACTAACACTTTGAATGGTAAGAAAAAATTTCCTTTTCAGTTTGAAAAGATGTGGATGGCTCACCCCAATTTGAAGGATAGCATAGCTGGAAGGTGGAATTATGCTTTGGATGGAGGAGTCATGTATAGAGCTGCTAAAAATTTGAATACTATCAAAATAAAAGTTAAGACTTGGAATAAGGAGGTGTTTGGTGACATATTTCTGTCCAAAAGTAGGGTGCAAATTTAAATCTAGGAGATTCAAGATCAAATTCAGAAA
This sequence comes from Thuja plicata, assembly GCA_018584345.1. NCBI lineage: Eukaryota > Viridiplantae > Streptophyta > Pinopsida > Cupressales > Cupressaceae > Thuja > Thuja plicata. Next base: position 2,461,149 of record MU223207.1, on the reverse strand, counting down.
AAGAGTCTCTCTAAGGATCTCAAAAGTACTGAAAATAACCTAGTGGTGGATTATCACAATATCATATCTAAAGATAAGAATTTATGGAGACAAAGGTTTAGAGCTCTCAGGCTTAGGGAAGGGGACAAAAACACAAGTTTTTTTCTTATGAAATCCATGAAGCATAAGGTGGTTAAAAAAATTTATACCTTAATTACTAATGGAAGTAATATTAGGAAAGAGGAAGACATCAAAAAGTAAATGCTTAGCTACTTTTCTTCTCTCCTAACCAAGGAAGATAACCAAGTCTTCTCGGATCAGGATAAAATACCATTAACAATCCTATCTCTGATTAAATCTGGAACTAATGCTAGACTTCAAGCCATCCCCTTAGATAAGGAAATAAATATTGTTTTCTTCTCATTTGAAGGTGAGAAATCCCCTGGCCTTGATGGATTTCTTATGATCTTCTTTCAGCAGTATTGGAAGATTCTAGGGAAAAATGTGCTTGCAGTAGTCAAAGATTTTTTTTGAACTAAAATCCTCCTTAGGGAACTTAATGTGACGTTTCTAGTTTACATTCATAAAAATCCTTGAGCCAATACGATTGATTCTTTCAGACCAATAAGTCTCTGTAATTCCTTGTATAAAATTATCTTCAAATTTTTAACTTCATGGATTTTTTTGATCTTGCCTTCGATTATATCACCCCAGTAGAATGGCTTTGTTCCTGAAAGGAAAATTTTGGACTCAATCATTGTTACTCATGAAAATATTCATTCATTGGAATTTTCTAAGAAACATGGCTTCCTTATAAATTTGGATCTCTCAAAAGTGTATGATAGGGTGGACTGGAACGTTCTGCTGAAAGTTCTTCATGCCTTTGGATTTGATAAGGGAGTTACTAAACTCATCATGCAATTGGTCACTACTATTTCTTCTTTATTTATTTTTAATGAGGGATCTTTCAATTTCTTAAGACCTACAAGAGGCTTAAGACAAGGTGATCCAATATCTCATTTCCTTTTTGCAATATTGGCAGAATGTCTGGGAAGGTATATTAATAAATTTGTGGGATAGGACTTAATCTCTCATCTCCAAAAATCTTCTGCAAGATATTTTTTCTCCCATGATAAATTTGTATATGATAGCCTCTTCATGGTGATAAATAATATTAAAGAAGCTAAAAATTTGAAGAAAGCACTTTCTACGTACACTTCATCATATGGAAAAATTATTAACTGGAACAAGAGCTCAATATTCTTTATCAACACCCATGTTGAGAGACAAAGAAAAATTTCCAATATTTTGGGACGCAGTGTTGGTAATCTACCTTATTCTTATCTATTGTTACCATTGTTCTCTAAACGGCATGATAGTTTTTGGCATTCTATCATTGACAGATTCAACAATAAGTTAGCAGGTTGGAAAGGGGTCCTTTTAAGCAATGCTGGGAAAGTCCAACTCCTAAAATTGACATTAAAAAACCTCCCAGTTTATGCATTGAGTCTCTTTAAGATCCACCATAATTTTTCATCATGATTGAAAGAATCCAAGAAATATTCTTGTGGTCAGGGGTGGAAGATAAGAAAAGACAAAGTTTGGTGGCTTGGGAAAGTGTTTGCAAACCCAAAAAACTTGCAAGGCTTGGATTGAGGTCTATTAAAAATGTAAATAAATCCCTTCTTGCCAAAAAATTATGGATAATTTATGGGATAAATAAAGAATGGAATGTGATCATCAGAAACAAATAGCTCTATAACTTCAACTCTTTGGAGGAATTTCTCATCACTGGAGAAAATATGCATGGATCTTACATATAGAATAATATAAGTTCAACAAAAGATCTAATTATTAAGGGTATGAGATGGAAGATGGGGGATGGAAGGAAAATTGATTTTGGGAAGACAATTGGTTACAAATAGACCCCTATCTAAAAACCAAGACTGGAAATAAGCAATAGCTAGATGCAAAGAAACAATTGGAGAAAAATTTGAGGACTATTGGAAACTAGACAAGTGGATAAACCTGGGAGACATAGAGAAAAGGTTCTTATCCCTCTAGCTTGAGTTGCAATCCTGATTTATCAAGGATAGAAATCAAGATAAAATTATATGGTCTTCTCATCTGGATGATATCTATACAGTGGTCTCTTCTTGTGATCTTATGACCTCAGGTGAGGAAAGACCTTGCTTGAAAGTCTGGTATAAATTTATCATTCCTAAATTAAAATTATTCTTTTGGCTCTTATATCAGAATAAACCTCCAACCCTTGATAACCTTAGTAAAAGGGGTATCTTTCTTCTTAATAGATGTTTTCTTTGTATGGAGGAGGCTAAATCTTGTGACTATATTATGATGCATTGATCCTATTCCCATATGGTATAGGATATTATTTTGATAAAATAGAATATTTGTTGGCTTTTTCCTCTCTTTTGGTAGGATTTTGTGACTCAATAGAGATGTCTGTTCTCAAACAATATGGCGAAAGAATTCTTGAAACTTCTCCTTCCTCACTTTTTCTAACATATTTGAAAGGAACAAAATAACAGAGAATTTTGGGAGAAATAATCTGAACCTGAGGTGGTCAGAAATTATATCTGCAGAGGGCTGGAGAAGAATTTCAACATTATGATTAATTATAATCCTGCTTTGATCTCTTCCGAGGAGACTCAAGAGAGCATCAAAAATTGGCATTTCAGCTCCACTACTATCAATACTCCTCATCCTAAAGCTAATACCCAGGGTACTTCCCCTCCCAATGGATGGGTCAAAGATAACTTTGATAGGGAAGCTAATGGAAATTTGGGAATGGCTGGAGGAGGAGGTATCGTCCGAGACTGGATGGGTAACTATGTGGGTACGGTGGTGGTTCCTTTGGTTCTTCAATATAATAATAGGGAATAAGCCATGGCTACCTTAGTACTATTATGTTGGTAGATTAGCTGGGGTGTAAAAAAGTGTGGTTGGAGGGAGACTTCTTAAACATCATCAATAATATCAAAGGCCTAAGAAAATCCTCGTGGACAATTGATCATATCATAGAGAAAATCAACAACATTGCCTCTAAATTTGAAAGGTTCTATATCACCCATAACTACCTTGAATCTAACTAGGTAGCGGATGGGTTGGCTAATATAGGAGTTAAGAATGACATCATTAGTAAGTGGATTGGAACAAATAAGGTTAATGATGAAATCAATAATCTCATTAATCTTGATAAGATCAACGAAAAGGAGGGAGTTATTGGATTTAATGATGAAATTGCATGATATGAATCAGAGATCATGTACTTTTAAGTCAAAGTGGAAAGTAGTTTGCATCAACATTAATACTTGTCTTGTCATGCACACTTTGTGGGTGTTCATGAAGAAGTTGGAGCTAAGTAAATTTTATTTTGGGGATTGCGAGTCAACTATGAGAAATTCAGAGCCAAATAAGTCTGAGAAGAAGCAGAGTAACTACATTGGTTATAATAGCTGCATGAAGGAAGAAGATAAGATGGGTAGCGATCTCAAGAGAGAGGAATCTGCGGAATGTAAATGGATCTAGGAGAAGGAGGTGTGGATAAAAATCAAGAAGGGTAGAGTTACCAAGTATCTAAGACGCCTGCATGGTCATAGTAAAAATATCACTAGGGAGTTTGCTGGTGGTTGGGAGAACGGAAAGGTGCATATAGTGGGTAAATCTCTCCCTCTCATCTTATATCTTATCATTGAGATTACGGGCTTGCCTCTTGAGGGTATTAACTTTTCCAAAGACAAAAAGACTAGGAATAAGGCATGTAAGGATTTCCCCAAAAAATAATGAAGAAAAGGCTCTTCTTGTTAAAGGAAATGTTGATTATGTTAATATTTCAAACATTAAGCTCATTTGGGTGAAATTTCTTAGGGTTATTATGGAATACTTTACCCTAGATGGCATATTTTCTAGATTTTACAACTTTCACTTTGTTCTAATGAATTATTTCTGTCACAAAGTTAGGGTTTCCTTCCCTTAATTTCTCATGAGCTCCCTCAACTAGAGTATCATGGATCACAGAGTCAAATCTAGCCTTGTGCTCTACAAGGGTCTGATTCTACTCATTACAGAATATGAGAGAGACCATATCGCAAAGCCTATTCCTAAGAATTTGGGATTAAAAAAGAGGAAGAGTGTGGACACCAATGCAAATAAGAAGGTTAATCTATCTCCTAGAAAGAGAACTAGAAAAGGTAAGTCTGGTAAAAAAGAGGCAACATTGTCAATTTTAAATGAAGTGGAGGGTATGATATCAGAAGATGACAATGCATTTGTTTCTTTTGAGGATAAAGCTCTGGTGTAAGGTGAGTAGAGTACTAAGGAGTTTCCTAAGAAGTAAAATTCTCCAAATGATGTGAATGAGAAAGCGTTGGATGCTGGAAAAGTTTTTGCTAGTGATTCTGTGAAAGAATTTTAGCAAGAAATTCCTAAAGAGACCAGTAAGCCGATTAAAATTATTATTCAATATTATAGGGAGGAAACCTATATGGGCTGTAATGAAGATAATGAAGATGGTAAAGTGGACATGGATAAAATTGACAAATATGTGGATAATGAGGTTCTTATTGGTGATGATACTAGGTTTATGGAGATGGATACCAAAGAGGACAATGAAAAAGGTAACATTATGTGGACTCTCCTAGCTACACTATCAAGCAGGAGGATGATTCCATCCCACCTGAGAATCTGACAAGGGAAGAAAACATTGATAAGGATGAGAAAAAACAAATTTAAAATAATTTTGAGGAAGCCATATCCGAACAAGACTTCAACACTAAAAGGGTGACTAACATGAGTATCCTACAAGCTTCCAAAAAAAAGGCTATCTATGCCTTCAACATTGACAAGTGGTCATTCCATAATATCCAAGACTTGCGTATCAAATATAGAGCCCTTGATGCAAGGAATGAGGTGCTTGAAGAAACTGTAGACAAGATGAGGAATGATGTTGCAATGTACAATAAAGGTAAGAATGTTTTTGTAGGGGTAACTAAGAACTCCAGCTCCCTGGAAGATAAAATTACTAGCACCATTGAGAATAAGATTACCCCAGTTTTGGAAAAGGTTAGCAATAATGATAATATGCTAAGGAAGTTGTTAACCATGAACAATATGTGCATGAAAGCCATGGTTGATAATACTAATGCCTTGTATGCCATGCTAGATGGGAACAACATAGACAAAAATGCTATTAACATTGAAGATGAAGGTGTGAAACATTATGATAAGCCTATGGTCTTAGGGACAAGGACCAAATCCAGTGCTAAAAAGAAAACTTCTTCCTAGTCCAAAGATCTTACTAGCCTGAAGGAGTCTATCTTGAACATCTAGAAGTAGCTATTGGAATCTAAAGAGTTCCTTAAGACACTGGACTGAAAAGTGATGCTGGATAGTTTTTTGCATTTGTCGGCTGGAAGGATTCTTATTTTGCATGTTATTTTTTGGGGTTAATTCCCTCTTTGTAATATCTAGGGTTGTGCCCCTTTTTGTTACTACCATTTCTTGAGGCATTTTTTATCCTTTTGGTGCTCTTAATGCTTTTTCATTTCTTTCTTTTGTAAACGGTTTGAGGCCCCTTCAAAACCCTGCAGTTACCTTAATAAAAAAACATCCCATCTTGAATGAAATAATACAATTACTTAATTTTATCCTGCAAAAATATGCTCATTACAATATTTATAAGGTTTACTAAAGCCTAGATCTTCCTTATATAAGACCTTCAATTCATCAAACCCCAATATTGAAATCTTCATTTTAGTCAGCAAAGTCCTTCTCCTACTCAAAGCATCAATAAATTTTTTTGACACACCACTCTTATGTTTCAACACAAATGTATAGCTATGCATGAACTCAACCCATCTCATATGTCTTTGATTCGACTCACCTTGGCAGCTATAATACTTCAATACTTCATGATCAGTATACAATACAAACTCCCTAGGTAACAAATAATGTCCCCATTTCTTCAAAGCTTGAATTATAGCATAAAATTCCTGATCATACATTAAATACCATCTTTTAGCATCATTCAACTTCTCACTAAAATAATAAAGAGGTCTCCCTTCTTGCGTTAAGAAAAATCTAATTGCATTTCTACTAGCATCACAATCTACTTGAAATACCTTATTGAAATTAGGTAAATCTAATATTGGTTTTTCTGTCACCTTTTACTTCAACAATTCAAAACTTCTTTCTTCTTCATGTGTCCATTTTAACTCCTTCCTATCTCCTCTCATAGTTTTCATCATCGCTCCACAGATTGAACTAAATTTCCTGATGAAATTCCCGTTGAAACATTCTAACCCATGGAATGATCTTACCTCTCCAACATTCCCTAGTGTAGGCCACTCAAAAATGGATTTCTTTTTATCTTAATCGATCTTCAATCCTTCAACAAATATTACAAATCCAAGTAAACTAACTCCTCTTTCATGAAAGTACACATCTTGATGTTTATCATAAAATTATCTTCCCTTAGCCTTTGTAATACTTTTTAACATGCATCAAATTTTCCTCCTTTCTCTTACTAAAAATCAAGATATCATCCAAATACACAATTATAAACTTACCCAAGAATCTGTTAGGACAAAAAAATTTAAGTTTTTATGGTGCTTGTTCTTGCCTTTTTCTGCTAGGTTTGAGCCATGATCCTAAACCCTAGTTTTTCTTCCATGATGGTTAAACCCTTAAGTCTCACGTGTTCCTTATAAAATCACGTTACTTATTGGGCCACTTAAGTTCTTATTAACCATGTGCCTTTATGTTTTCTATGGCAGGGGTTGACTGGGTTAAATTTAAAATAATGTTCACGCCAATTATTTTTCATCCAATGGTGGGTGCTTTTCCTTGAATAGAAGATGCAAGGAAATTAATCATCAAGGCATTGTGCCTAGTCAAAACCTTTCCATCCTGATATTTTGGGAACTATATGTTCAAAGTTGACAGGAAGTTAAAGTTTAGATATGTCATATTTGATCTGACGGTGAGTGCTTTCCCTTGATCAAAAGATGCAAGGAAAATACACTTCAATGCATCGCACCTATGAGACACATGGAAATGGCGGGCCAGACTGGGACTTAAGTAAAAATAATATTCAGATAGATTCTTTTTCATCCAACGGTGGGTTGTTTTCCTTGAACATAAGATGCAAGGAAATTAATCATCAAGGCATAACACCTTATTCACACATTACATATAAGATCGTGGGTCTAGAGGTTTGGAAAGGTAAAGCTTTGAGAAGGTTGGTTTTCATCAGATGGTAGTTGTTTTGCCTTGATTAGGAGATGCATGAAATATATTCAGTAAGGAATTATGCCTGCTTGATGCGTGTCCAGTCTGATGAGGAAAATCCAAAAGTGCCAAATGTTGTCACCTTAAAGGAGGAGATCGACGACTATGTTTTAAACATGGATTTGAGATTTGATTTGGGTCATTGATGGTATTTCCTATGCTAGGTGTGACCGTTAAGACCAAATATTTGAATATTTAAATGTTTCCCAGGGTTTTTTAGCCATGGCGGTGTTCTCCCAAGTTGCAGAGAGGTATATGGATAGGCCTGATCTTTTGAGTCGCATTTATGCAGCCGTAAGGTGTTGAAGGGACTTTTTTTTATAAATGTGACTTCATAAATGTTGAGAGGTGGTAATTTTAGGGTTCTAATCTTATTTGTAGATATTTTGTGACCTTAGTTTTCTCTTTGTCTATTCTTCCATAATGAGGGTTTATTTACCAAGGCTTGGTGGTTGTGAATTAGGGTTTCTTTTTTCCCTAAGGTGGTCCAAGCTTGTGATATTCGATGGGTATAATTAGTGTTTTCAGAATCATTTCTAAGGATGGGATTTTTATGCCAAGAAAGGCTTGTAAGATCTACATATTTGGATTAAGACTATCAGTGGTTTTCCTTGGCTCTGATTATATATGTAATTAATGTTTTGATATGAATACATGTCTATAACTTCCAATCATTGGTGTGATCTTATTGAATAGTTGTCTTTGTTCCAGCTTTTGTACTCATTTGGATTGGTTTTTAAGGACATCCCAATCCATCACTTTGTAAGGTAGAGTGTCTAACTAGTTTAGGGTTTCTTTCAAGGAGATAATTAAATTCCTTAAGGTAGTTTCAGTGAGTAAAGAGTTGTAATAGATTTGATGATCATTTCTTCTTTCAAGAGTGTGAATTGAATATGTAAGGCGTAGTCAATTTCAAAGATCATTTACAGGGTTACATTTGATATATGTTGTCGTTAAGAGTCTTTGCATACTAAGTGACACCATACCCATTTGATTGGGCACTGGTCTGGTGTGTTAGAATATGTGGTTCTCATCAATCTTTATAAAATCTATTATAATTTACATGGTTTATAATGCATCCATTATACCTTCTTGTTTGTGAAATTATTGAATATTGAAGGTAGAAAATAGGTCATACCCGCTTGAGTCTATGGATCTCGAAGTGTAGAAGGTTCAAGGACCTTGTTTAAATCTGTTTGTTTTCCTTATTGAATCAATTTTTGGGCATATAGAGGAATATATCTAAACAACATGTATAAAAGGGGATCAACAAGAAAAAGAACCAACATAATCTCTTCAAGACTTAATTCATTAGCCTCATGAAAGTACTAGGTGCACTAGACAATCCAAAAGGCATTACCAACCACTCATTAAATCCTTCATTTATCTTAAATTTATTCTTCTACTCATCACCTTCTCCAATCCTAATATGATGATGTCCACTCTTCAAGTACATCTTAGTGAAATACTTAACTCCACTCAAACAATCCATCAAATCGTCCATCCTTGGTAGAGGAAACTAGTTTTTAATCTAGTTGATGGCTATTTAATCAGTACACATCCTCCATTTTCCATTTTTCTTAGGTGCTAACACTACAAGCACTACACATGGACATAGAATTTCTCTGTTTAACCCTTTCTACAACAAATCTTTAACTTGTTGATTGAGTTCTTCATTTTCTATTGGTTTCATCATATATGCTACTTTATTAGGTAGACTAGCTCCTAATATCAAATCCATGCAATGAATAATACTTCTTACCAATGGTAATCAATTGGGAACATTTTCTAATATGATGATAGCATACTCATTCAACAATCTAGTGATTTATTTAGGATGCTCTTCTACCAAGACAATCTCCTTAGACTCCTTAGGTGATAAATAAAAACACACTTTAATATGCTTCATGCTATCCAAAAACTTCCTACCATCCACTAAACAAATTCTTGCACTAGTACACACTTCACACTTAAGAGGTTCCTCTAAAGGAAAAAAATTATGTTTAATCCCATTAGCAACAATAGTGTATAAATTCCTTCTACCATCATTCACATCTTTCTTATCATACTTTCATGGCTTACTCATCAAGATATGAAACACATCCATTGGCGTAATATCACACCAAAAATCACCATGATACTTCCAAATCTTGAATTTAAATATGTATTATTCACTTACTAGTACCTTGTTTTGATCTTGTATCCATGCAATATGATAGGGTTTAGGATGCTTCAACCTCTGCAACTTCACTTTGTTAACCATCTCCTCTAAAGAAATATTATTGGAACTACCACTGTCTATCACATCATTGCACACCTTTTCTTGTACCTTGCATCTTTTTCTAAACAAATTCTTCCTCTATGAGGATTCCTCGTCTTGTTCTCTTTGATATAGGATTCTACTAGTCATCAAGGTTGCACCTTCCTCTACTTGATTATTTTTCACTGATCCAATGGATTCTTTATAAGTAAATGTTGTTCTTCTACTACTCTCTTCCTTCTTCTCAGAGTTACCTTGCTTGCATTCAAAGGCTCTATGTCCTACTTCACCACATTTGAAACAAGTGCCACTAAACTTCCTCCTTTCACCACTACCTTGTCCTTTATTGTAATAGAAAGTCCTATCATTCCTCCTATAGAAATCATTATTCATAATTTTTGATTCACTTTTACCCTGATCTATAGAAGATCTACCTCTACCTCTTTGAAATATTACTCCTTTGCCTCTTTGTCTCTTCTCATGCCTTCAGTTGAGCTTATCTTCAGCCTTCAAGGCCCACTTGTAAGCCTCTTTCACACTCCTAATCTACAACAAGTTGATTTCATCTTCTATTGACATCCTCAAACCATTAAGGTAGTGAGAAACTTGTTTATCTTTATCACCTGTATGACTAGATACGATATTAAACTTGTAGAAATCCTCAATATAACTCTTAACACTTAGGTGTCTTTGCTTCAAGTTCTGCAACTTCCTAAATATACTTACTTGATAGTCCTTAGTAAAAAATTTATCCTTCAACTTATTCACCATCCTATCCTATTATTTGATCTTTTCTTTAACCCTTCTTTGTCAATTTGTCTATAGATGTTTCCATTATAAGGATGCATGCCATTTTAACTTTGTTTAGGCATACTTCACCTTCCTCTCTTCACTAGCTCCTTCAACCTCAAAATACTTATCCATCTCTGGGATCTAGTAAATCAACTCATCAACATCTAAGTTTTCATGATTATAAGGTGTATTGAAGTGAGGTCTCCTATTAACATTAGTAAAGGCTCTAATGAACCTCTCCTCTTCATGATAGAACTCTGGCTGTGCCTCATTGTTCTCCCCTTCTACTGTTGGATCCTAATTTTGTTAATCTCCTTCTTCATCACTTGCATCTACTATATGTTTTACTCTCGTCCGAGTAGTCTCTACTGCTTCCAATCTGGCAGAAACTTTTCTCAACAAGTCTAAGGTCATTGGATCTACATTCTTAGCTCCACCTCTAGCATTCCTCCTAGTCATTTTCACAATCCTTAGTAGCTGTAGATTATATCCTTTCAAATGCCACCCCATAAGAAAGCCCTAGGTTGAAAATACTTTCTTTGATACCACTTGATACAGTCAAGGATAAAGAAACCTTAAGAAGATCAGTCCAATCCTTGTAACCAATACAACACCATAGAAAAAATAAGCCAAGATGGATAGAAATGAGAGATCAGCCTTCTATTATTATTAGAAAATCATTTACAATAGATCTACAACATGCAGTCTCACATGCCAATCATATATGCCTAAATACGATCAAAAAATCCTTACAAACTCTATCTAAACTAAGCCAGATAATCTTATGAAAACCCTCTTTAAAGAACAAGTCCAGAAGCTTATAAATCCATCGCAACATTAGGTTAGCATAGAAAAGATCACATTTCCTAATAATAGGAAATATGTTATAATAAATAGGTTGGGACCTAGATCATTTTGATCAACCTCAAATGAAAGAATAAAGAGATGCGATCATACAATAAAGTCATCCTCAAATATAACAATGAGCTGATATGATCACACACAAAGATTTCCTTTAGAAGATTAGAAAATTATCGGAAAACACAATGAATAACCAAGAAAATGAAGAATAGGATAGTCTTGCAAAGAATCTACAATATCTCATGTGTGATGAAACAAAATGATGTGTGTTAGCCCACCATTTGTGCTTAAAGTTGAATTGTGTATTTTTTATGTCAAGTCTAAGTATCCTTCATCTTCTTGGTTTGTGTCCCTCAACAACCCTTGGTTCAACCAAAAATTAGTCATTTCAATTCATTTCAGGCTCTTGTCAATATTTTTCCTCCTTTTATTTGGTTTTCTTGAACCATTGAACCTTTGTGAACTAAGTTCAAGGGAGTTCAATAAGTTTCAGCCCACCCGAGTTGTGTCCAAGACTTTTAAAACTGATAATTTTCTAAGCATTTTGCAGCTACTGAAAGAAGGAAATATTGAACACGCAAAAGAAAAAAGGCACAAGTTTTATGTGTGTTGAACCACTTTGAAATTTTTTCAAATTAGTTCAAAAATGTTCAATAGGTACATTTGAGTTCAGAACAAAATATTCTCTCAAGAATATTTTGTGAACCTCTTGAATAGGGATGAATTTTGTATAGAAGGTGCAAAGGCATTTAAAGCCTTCACCAAACATTGGTAATGATGCATGAAATAATGGTTAATCAATGTCAGATCATCCAAAGATCTTTCTATACTTGGAAGTGACATCATGATGCCACCAAATGTAAAAGGGTAATCATGACAAATAAAGCTCCATACAGGTGGTACTCACATGCATTACATACTCTCGTGTGAGGATCAAATCTTTATTAAGTCACGTCATGTGACTTAATGCCAAATTTAATGTCGTGTTTAGCTTCTCACCATTTAAAAGATAATTGGTAATCATTTTTAACCTCGTCTCTATTATTTCAAGTAATTGAAGAAGCATAACAAGTCTTATCAGTGGTGAAGTTGGTTTGTGAATTTAAGGTGAGTTCAGTTCTTTTCTGCTTCTATTTGAATTTGTGAAGGTGTGAGTTTATCTTAGCCCCCTGTTGCTGTGGATTTTTCAGCTAGTAAATCATGAAGTCAACCATGCATCTTTTAGAAATGTTTTTAGTTTAGCATGCGAAGTTTAGATTATTAGTGATATTGATTTACATGGGGCATATTTAGATGAATTAAAGGAGAGATTATCTAATAATGTGGGTGAGCCCTACATTGTTGAATTTTTAAGCTGTGGCTTACTAGAGGCAACAACTTTTCTACCTGTAGCTCCTTGTCCTGAGTTAGTTAGAGAATGCATAGAAAGATATGACCCCATCTTAGAGACCATTAAAAGAAGAAATGGTGAAACCATTTTGTCCATAAATAGGGAGACAATTGCATCGGTTTTTAATATTACCGAAGAGAGTTTTGTATATTTATCCCCCACTCAAGTAGTTGTAAAATTTAATGATGACAGAGAGAGGCACAGAAACAATATAGCCAAATATTGGTTATTGAAACCCCCAAAAGCGGTTCCAGGCTACTTAAATATCCTAAGAAAGACCATATGAAACTGCATGTACATGATAGTATGCTCCTTCTTCATAGAGATAGAGGTTCAGCTGAGGCATATGATTTTGGGGAATGAATTTACTATTATGTGCAGATTATTTTAGATGGGAAGCAACAGTTGGACTGGAGTGAGCTTATCGCAAACTCGATGAGGGAACAACTTAACATGGCACAAATTTGAGGACAAAGTTTCTTTATGTCTTCCTACCTAATTTATTGTCTTGCTTGTGTTGGGGAAATCAAGGGCCTTCTACATGACACATCTATGGAAGGTATCACTATATATGATTATTACCCTCTTCTTCAAAAGGAGAAAGATTTGAAAGATTTCAAGAAAGTTCATGATGTTTTTCTAGGAAAGTTTTATTTTGAACTATTTGGCACGGGTCAAAAAGTATGGTAGTTTCTACATCCAGTTCCCTTGTTTTAGTTACATTAGGATTAGTTGTTTTGAAGAAAAAATTATTAAACTTCCAAGGTTCTGTTCGGACTGCTTTGTAATAGTAGAGATCTGTAGGCAAATTTCGGTGGTGGTCAGAATGTTTCAACCAAAGTTAAAAGGGAGGATTTATTTCCCATCAAATTAGGAATCCTGTAATGTAGTTCAATGTTAGATGTAGTAATAATTGGAAGCGATCTCTGGAGCTTTGGTTTTCAATATTACACGGAAAGGAAGAGTTATGATAATAAAGGCTTTTCCAAGAGTTTAGGTTCAAGAGCTCACAAACCTATCTCGCATTTAGAAGACTTTTGGGAGGATTATCGAAATGAAGTAGAGGTGATAAGAAGAGGGCACTCAATGATGTTGCTTCCTCCAATTGTGACCTTATAGATAAAGGTAAACATTGAGGGTTTACAAGAAGATATTTATGACCTCTTTGAACTTGGATTCTCACAACCAGATGGGATGCCAGTGGCAGAAGTAAATTGGGATAAGGAAGAGGAATAAAATATTCATTAAACAACCAGGGGAGTTATGAAACTCACAGAGAATTGGATTAAGAAAAGAAAAATGATGAAGCTCTAGGGGACCAATATTGTTGATAATAAAAAGACAACTTTGAGTTAATGACAAATCATTTTTCACTCCTCTTGTACCATTGATAATGTAGGTAAAGGTTGAAAACCCTCAAGTCAAAAAGCATCAACTGCTTCAACTCTTTCTCAACCTCTGCCCAGATTCACAAGGTCACAAAGAAGATCTTGTTGACGTGGTTTTGCTAACCGGGTCCGTCAACAGTCATAAGTTGTCACCGGGTTCCGGGGAAATCGGCCAACTCCGCCTGCAAAGGTTGTCCAGGGAAATAAATCCTCCGGGCCTTCAAGCACCTGGGTGTTGGGTCACAACGGTGCGGGGCTTGGTTGGGAGAGGTGACTGTTTTTGAGGGGGATAGCTGGTTACTTCAACTCATTCCTCCAGAGATTCAGAATAGTAAGGGTTTCCCGGAGCATTCTACACTTAGCGAATAAAACAAAAAAAGATCCTGCAGCGTTAGGAACATTTATCTAACTACAGTCATGTTGAAAAGTCTGGAACATCAACAACACTCTGAAAGACTACACTAAATACCGAAGAAATACACAACCATCAGTTAGCATTTTATCAGTAGCGGAAATAAAGAGGTCGTTAATCTACTTTAACATATCAGAGTGAAGGACATATAGAACATTAAAACATGAAATACCATTAACTCAGAAGCAGAGATGTTAACAACTTCATTGCCAAGAATCCTTCCTTCTTCATTAATGATTTAGCCCAGCAAGCACTGGTGCGTGATACAATGGTGGATCTAGGGGAGCATCTAACTACCAAGAACAGAACAAATGGAGCATTGAGCTCTGCAACTAAAACCAGAAATCACTTTGCTATTTCTTATGGACAAAAAAATCATCAATTTTGCCGACCCTTGGAAATGGGCCGATTTGCCTATTTATACAACTATCTCTAACCCTAACCCTATTTTACTGTGCTTCAATAAAATACAATTTCTGGGGGCCGGTACTACCTGCACCACCCTACAAAAGACCTGGAGATGGAATAGGTCTGCCATATCAGAAGAAGAAGACAAGAATATACATCAGAAGAATCAGCCTCGAGAAGAGAGCCGGTGAGAAGAAAGAAGAAAGTAGGTCCCCCGGGGACCGAGGCTACATGCCTCATAAATGGGAAATGCGGCGCCCTGTCTCCAATGTGCCAGGTGTACCCTTGAACGGTGCCTCGAGAAGATCACCCTGTCAGAAGCCAACTACTGAGCCAATGCCTCTTGATGTGCCCAACTACCCTCTAACAGTCTTTATTAACCGCCTCTGAAAGTGACCGATCGGCCTCGGGGACCGGGACACAGACCAGTTTAAAGAATACAAAATTGTGGATCTGGAACTCCGGGATCTGGGAACTTACGCCCCCAATAGAATAAAGAATGCTTAATGCTCAAGTTTCCCCAGTTCCCGGAGAATTCTCAAGGCTATTTATTATCATTGAAGGCCTGAAGGATACGAAAAATACCATCTTCATCAATCTTCCTTAGGCTGGCCCTTCTGTGCCTGGCCACTTCAACTTGTTCCGCCAGGTCCGGAACATTATTTCTGAACTCATCTGCCATTCTTGCAGCATCATGGCCCTTAAGCACCATTTTGGTCAGTTTTTCCATTCGGGCCCCATCCATCCCCTCCGGGGATTGATACCGAGACGCCATTATTTCATCAAAATTCCCCAAAACTGACTCCTCGGGGGTATAAGTATTCGTACCAATGGGATCGACCCCAGAAGCTTTTGTTACAAATGACCTATATAAATTGGAAGAATATTTTAATGTGTTTACCTTCTCCTATAAGGAATCCACCAGTTGCTTGGTTACCTCCAATGTGAGGTCCAGTCTGGAGTGCTGAGCCCTTATGAAATCAAATGATTCCTCACCCAGAATTCTGGATTCAGAAATTATATCTTCCCCTAGGGTGAGGAGCTCTTCGAGCTCTACCTTCCACACCTGGTAATTCTTTGCGTCACTCTCCCACTGCTCAATCAGTGCTTCCGCCTGTAAAATAATCTGCCGGGCCGTATATAAATCCAGGAGAGTGGCCGCTAGGAAACGCCGGGTGTTTCCTATCTGTAGAGTGACCCATTCGTCTACTGCCTGGGCCTTCTTTTTCATTACTCGCAGGGAGTCTATGTTGCTCTGCGGTAATTCCTCTGATGTGGAGGTCTGTGGAGGGGCGGCGTTGAGGGGTCGGGCCAGCTCTGTAAGCAACCCCATAATGTTTGCATTCTTTTCCTTTTCAGCTTTGAGCCTCTGGGCCTCCTTTTCATATCGGGCCTCCACTGCCCATGTTGCCTCCTTCAGAAGGTCCACTTTGCCCTGCTTTTGCCTTTTACCCAGGGATACCTTTGCGATATTGTAGTCTGCGGGGTCCGCGGTTGCTTCATCGGCGTCTGGGGGAGGTGTTGCCACTATCGCAACTGTTTCTCCACCCGGCCCAGTCTGAAGGGTATGAACTGTCTGGGCCTTCTTTGATTTTGGTGGGGCCTAAGCTAAGGCCATCATTTCGGCCAGGGAGATAGGGACTGTTGGAGCAGATTGGGCTCTCCTTTTTCTTCTCTCTGCCAACCATGGAGGTGGGAGAGGTGGCCTTCCTGCCAGGGTTTGTTCTTCAGATTCTCTCCCGGTGTCCGGTGGTGGCTGCTCCTTTTCAACATGTATTTCCTCTGTTTCCCTCCCTGCCAGAACCTCTTCTGTAGCAACATCTTCAATTTCTATCTCCTCAGCCTGGTCTCGGATGTCAATTGATGTGTCCAGACCCTGGTTGGCTTCTTCGGGGATCTCTTCTTCATGCTGCTCTTCTTCTTCTTCTTCATTTGTCGGTAGTAGGGGTAGTATCGGGCCAAGATTCAGAGTTTGGGCCACTGTGATTACCCACCTGAAGGTTGCCCCCGGGAGTGGCCTTGGGAATACGGCAGCTAGGGTTATGGTTGGTCCCGAATTTCTGGGCCCGAGTTCCCCAGCGGATGCCTTTTGTTCACTTGGTGGCTGTTGGTCCACTCCCAGACCTTCTGTTCCTGGGGCCCCAGAGATAATCTCTGGTTCTGGCCTCTTTTCTTCTGTTTGATGCTCTTCTTGTCCCGTAGCTTCTTCTTCCCGGTCTTCTGGATCCACAGCCTCTTGTTCTTGCTCCAGGACTTCCGTCCCCGCTTGTGTATCGTCCCTTTGTAGATTTCTGAACTCATCAGCTGCAAACATATCAAACTCCTCTTCTGGAGGGGGACTGGCTGGGTCCTCCATTTGTTCTACTTCCTTCTCCAGTTTCGGGGAACTGGAGGAAAGGATTTCCACTTCTTTTGGGAGGGAAGCCCTTGGCGCTGGTTCTTCCTTGGGCTATTTGATGTGCTTTCTCTTCCTCTAGGTGATCAGAGGTGGCCCCGCATCTGCTATTGCTGCTGCCTCCATAGGATCCACCCCTGTCGCCTTCGCCATTAAGGCTGCTAGTGATGGGGAGGAAGGAGGACGAATTGGTCTGACCATTAGCGGGGGAGTGGCAAGCCTTGTGATCAATTTCTCCCTCATTTGTTGGGAGGCTGCTATAGATTGCTTGATCTGTTCTTGAATGGGGACTTATTGCACGGAGGAGGTTGTATCTATCCTCTTTCCCTTGTCTGCACCTTGTGCAGAAGTCCCGGCCCCCGGAGTCAACTTTGGTACCGGTGGTGGTGTTGCTTTTGGTACCGGCCTGGAGGCTAGGCGCATACTCCCAGGGCATGCCTTCTTAAAATAGGCATGAATTCTCTCGACCACCTCCTGAGTGAAGACCTCAATTGTGTGGTCCTCCTGGATAGCCCAATTCATTGCTGGCAATGGCATTTTGTCAATCCCCTTTTCTTTGTACTGGGGATCTATGGTGGGGGCGTCGTTTAAAAAGCCCGCTGGGAACCTCCAGAGCTTTAGCTCTTGCATCATTCTGGCCGTCATTCTATCATAATTCCAGCTGCGCACATCCATGTCATTCTGGCAATCTACCCAGAAGTCTTCCATGTGTGCGTGGTGGGGCTCCAAAGCCCGGGGCAGTGCTGTTGCAATTCTGCCATGCGGATCAAAAATTTTCCACGCCAGATAAAATTTCTGCAAGTTATAACATTGTAGCTCATTATCTGCCTCCTTTGCGGTGGCCAGATTGCAGGTGTAGTTCCCACAGGAGATTGGGAATGAAACATTTAGGACCTTCTTGAGGGCCAAGAAGGCATGTAATTCCATCATCTGCCGGCAATATTCCAGCAGCATGATCTTGTCCCCGCAATGCTTGGGTAACAAGTAGGGTTTCCCGGAGAAGTTGATGACCCTAATGTATGTGTGCTACTGGAACTAGATATAGTAGTGCCCATAAATACTAACCAATTTCATCGCCTTAGTAGACAGGTAGTATCCGGCGTCCCAGGTAGGTGTGACCAAATAGTAGTAAACGAAGGAGTCGTTTACCCGACAGTAACTAGGGAAGCTGGCCTCCCATTGAATCTATGGGAAATGGTCCCACGGTACTTTATGTCCCTAGCCAAGTCCGAGAATGCCATCTGTAAGCAGGCCATTGGAGTGGGGCCTCTGTTGGGCCAAAGCCCAGAAAACATAAGAAGTCATGTAGAACTTCTTCTCGTTCAGCTGCAGGAACTGGGAGTCGACATGATTGGAGATTATTGTCGCCCAGTCAAAGAATTCTCCCTTAGTGGAGATTCCCAGGAGGAAGTAGTACATCCATTTTGTAAATTCCTGGGCGGAGGGTTGCCCAAATACCCAGGCCAATGCTATCATCCCCATTTGGATGCTTTCCTTGAATTCAGAGTGGGGGATATCTATCTTCATTCTTTTTGTATCCCTCTTCAGGACCTTCAGCCAGTTGGTGTTCATGTACACCCAGGTGGCATCCTCCAGTTGGTTGAATTTTTTCAAGGCCTCTGTCCTTGTGACCACCAAGGACCTATCAAATTGCGAGATACCCAGGCCTTCTTGGAAAGTAACTGGGTCAAGGGACACCAGTGGAGTGGGGAATCCCGTAGGTTCTACAGCTGCTAGCATGACGGCCCAGACAGAAGAGTTGTAGTTGGCCACCAGAGTGAGAACAAGCTTCGGAGACTGCACGGAGCATGGGAAGCAAGCTGACCAGAGAATTCTGGAACCTCTGACGTTGGTTGCAATTTTGTCTCTAGCCTGTCGCTGGATATGCATTATCTTTACTAGGGCCTGCATTTCTACCCAAGTCCCGACACTGGGGTCAGTCATCAATTTTACCTGGGACTCAATCTTTGAGCCCACAATCTCCTCACCCTGCATATACTTCATGGTGAGGGGAAGCTTTGCCAGGGCCTTCTCTATTTTAGACTTTGCCGCTGCCCTGGTCTCGATTGTGGATGGCAACTCTGGACTTCCGGGAGGAGATGATGCGGATGCTTCAGACATGTTTGTAAGATGAAGTCCAGACCTGCGAGACAAAGCGACCGTCAGAACATATTTATTAAAATAAAACAGTAAGTCCAGGGCCCAAAGATCTTACCACCGCGCCGTTTGCTTTTCCTGAAAAGTTAGTTTTACGCATAAGTATCCGAAAAGCAAAACACACTTAGTATTTTTCATTATATCTCTGGGTCCGATAAATTTTATCACACTTGGCGAAGACATGGGATGAATGGTGGAAAGAGGCCTGAGGCCCGGGGATATAACCATTAGCAAAGAAGAATGTGGAAACAGGTCCACGTGGACGCCACGTGCGCTGGCACTGAATAGATGTGATGGCACTGGCGGCGGAGCCAACTGTTCAAACGCGCGAAAAGGGAAAGCCACTTGGCCAAAAGTAATTGCGTGCATGGGAAATAAATGAGGCTCTGACAGCCTTGATGGAGGAGAGAGAAAACTGCCTGTTTGAAACCGGCAAAGGGCCGAGTTTCAAACAGGTGGTTTTCTGCCTTGAAGCAAGCTGGGAAGCGAAAAAACAATAGTAAGGGCGACTCGACCAGCTCGTCGAGCCACTTGGAAGGATATACAGAGAGCCAAGGGGTATATACATGGAAAGGAGGGAGATATACAAGGGTTACCTACAGAAATATACATATATACAACTTTATACACACGGAAAGACTCCCGCGGGAAAAACCAGACAAAGCTGAAACAAGAATATATAGCTACTTACATTATGTTCATGCTATCTATAGGCTATTTACAGATGATTTACAAACTATTTACATCTGCACAGAAGGCGGACAACCTTCTGGCAGAACCAAGCCACCAGCAAGCGGCAAAACCAAAAGACCAAAGAAACAATAAAGAAACAAAGCAAATGAAAACAAAAAAGGCAAACCCAAAGAAAACCAGAAAAAAAAGAAAAGCAAAGACGAGGGAAGTAGAGAAACCAACCTGAAAACACAGAAGGCAGAGGAAGGGAAATATTACCAGGAGAACTCTGCAACAACTTTGAATCGTCAAGTTGTTGAGATCACCACCACGGAGCACTAGCGTACGTCTGGGAACAGTAGAAGGTGTTAAGCTTTGATTATCACAAATTTCTCTGTAACTGTTCTGCTAATCGCTTTGAAAATCACTCTATTTCGCTCTGAGTGCTCGAAGATTTTAATCATGGTAAGTGTGAAAATGACAGGCGAGTCTATTTATACCCGCGAAAAAAGTAATCCTCCTCATTCCGGAGATTTCAGGTTAGGCAAAACATCCAGACTTTGGGCCCGGGGATTCCTTACGATGATATTCCTAAGACTTAGGAACATCATCGCAAAGAATCCTGGAGTCCGGAGTCCAGCTTCCAACCAAAAGGCAACCTCTGGGATCTGGGATCCCGGAGGGGAAAAACAAACCAAGAAAACAACACACACCGGGGAAGAAAATCCCAGAGAAAAAGCAAAAAGGAAAAGAAAGACAAGGCAAAGCCGCAGCAAAAAGCAAAGAAAAAGAAAAAGGGGGGACCCAACATTTTGCACACAAAATGTAGGGATGGGGATGCAGGGCATAACTGATCCCAGATGAAAAAGAAGATGGATAACAATGAATCGTTACTTGTTGACCTTGATAAAGAAAAGGAAGGAGAACCAAATTCCCAGATCTTGAAAATTGAAGAAGTGGACACAGATTTTTTTGGCTTGGGAACTCAAATGCATAGCCTTTGAACACTCCTATTAGAGGAGTGGAGGAAAAATCTATACCAAGTTAAACTCCCAAGTGGTTAACCACTGCTATCAGCAATAAATGTAGTTTGGTTCTTGTATCTCTTCATATCAAAGATTTGGTTGCTAAATATATAGATAAGAAACCTAAGCCCAAGTATGCAAAAACTAAGGCTAGACTTATAGCTGATATGAAAACTGACATGTGGATGACTGAAATTGTAGCCTACAAGCCAAGGGAAGAAAATAAGGAGCCTTCTATGGAGGATTTTGAAATCACTAAGGTGCAGTTAGGTGTCATGGATCGAGAAGCCAACAATAATCTTTTTAAACAATCTTCTTAGGAAATACTCACCCAATCTGAGAAGGATGGAAAGAAGAAAAACAAGTTGAAGAAGACTATCAGGATCTTGGCTGAGTTTATTGATACTTTTAATTTTTTTGGTCCACTTCAAATAGAACAATCCCCACACAACTTTGATCCTGAATCTCTTCAAAATAAGAAGTTTGTGAGCCAGATCCAATGAGGCAAATTGTTGGTAACTATAATGGATCATTGGATTGGTAATTCTATTAAAGATGGATGCAAATATATCAAATATTTGAGGAATTTACACTTTGATGCATAGGCCCTGATCGGGGAGATTCAAATCTAAAATATGTACTATGAAATAGAGGAGAATAATTGGGGAGTCATACTTAATAAAATGATTACTGTGGAAAAGTATGGACCTCTCAAGTTTTTAATAGAACAATCACTCAAACTGGTGCCAGGTGAATGCCATTTTTTTGTTCTAAAAAGGATAGTTCAATGGAGAATGTCCATCCTTAGAACCATGATGGATGATATGAAAGTATGGGAGTATGAACTTGGTGACATATAGGTGAATCTGGAAAGTGGAAACAAGGTATTGAACCCGACCTTTGGCTAGGAACTAGGCATTTGCAGACTGAAAATAGAAGAATCCATCAAAGTATTCAAGACAACCATGGACTCACAAAAGAACAAAGAGGAATTAACTACAACATAAATAATGTAGTTGGCTCAAGTTGAATCAATTCTATACTTGATCTCAAACCAAATGGCTAACTATACTGACAAGGTATTGAAGGTGAAGTGGGAGAAGGAAGCCGCTATAACCAAGATCCTTAGTTTGAAGAATCCAAACTTGAACATGGTGCAAGAAATTATAAACAGTCATGCCACCTGGAAAATTTCCCATGCACCTGATGAGGAGGAGAACATGTAACTTGGTGGTGGAGTTGATTATCTTCTTTTAAAAATTTTTATGTTTTAAAACTTGTTGAAGGACACATCTCCTAAAACTCCATTGAACTTAATTAATTGTTTAAGGGAGGTCGGGTTTTCAGGGAGACCTCCCCTATTTTTGGTTGGACATCTATTTAGTATCATAGAAAGATAGTTAGAGGTGTTTAAAAATTTTAGAGATAGATAATATTTTGTTTTGGTTGGTAGTTGTTTTTTCTAGAAGGATAATTTGTGATGATATAGTTTTGAAAGCAAGAAAACATGAAATCTTGATGGCTTTGCTACATTAAAAAGATATAGTGTTTCAAATTTTAAATCTTTGAGTTTAATTTTTTTGGGATGGTATTTATTTGAAAATATCAGTTCATGTGAAACCTAGTCTTACATTTTTCTCATGTTGAATTTGTGCATCTAGAGATCATCTTTCCTTTAGTATTTGATGCTATGTGTTAAGATGAATTAATAGAAACTTTGCTTTCTGTTGATATATCTTTGAAATTTAAGTTGGTGTTTCGATAAAGAACTTTGCTTCTTTTGTTTGATTGTTGTCATTTTTCTAAATGGTTGATGATATCAGGAAACTTTGAGTTCCTATCTTTGATAATTGGAAATGATTCTATATGTGTCTCTCATCCAAGAATGAATAGGCAGCCTTAAGTGCTTTTCAGTTAAAAGTACATATTGTGTAATCAATTAGATCATTCATTGAATATCTATTAAAGGGAGTTGTACCTTGTTAAATAACTCAGAGAGAAGTGATAAATTTACACTTACCTAGCTGTTGTATGAAGAAATTGTCTTCTAAGGGGGTAATGAGGTAGTTTATTAAATTAAAGAAAGAAGGAAAAATATGTTCACCAACAAATTTTTGGCGACTCCGCTTGGATGTTTGATACCGAGTAGATTAGTATATAATCTTCTTTGTGAATGAATAGTCATGGTGTTATCTAAAGTTGTGATACCCGGTCAAGAGGAAATTCCCCCAGTCTTGCAGCCTGATTTAAACTTCTTACATACCCAAGAAGATATTATTGCAGATCTTAATGCCCTATCCTAGAAAGAAAAAATGAGTAACCAACAATACCATCAAGTTTGGTTAGTAATAGAAGAAGGGGAGATTTTTGAATGGTTGAGAGGAATCCATGTAGCCCAAGAAGCTGCAGTAGTAGATAGGGAAGCCCAAATACCGTAAAGTTGAAACACTAGATTCATAACCCTATACCAGAATTCATAGAAGGGAGGAAATTTTTGATACCTTCTACAAAGAATTACAGAATATTCAATTTCCTACTACTTACACCCAAAGTAGAAACAAAAAAGTAGACCCCCTTCTCCACCTAAAGCCTCTCAGAATGCTTCTTCCATTTCTCATTCTTGGCAGGCTCTAACTTTGTCTGGAATTCAAGCCCCTCCTCTTGTAAAAATCTTCCCAATGTTAGTTATGGCACAACCATGGGGTGATGTAGTCGGCCCTCTCACCCTTACTACCCATCATGCTCTCCCAAAGGGCGCTAAAGATGTTATTCCTAATTTTTTAGGAGATGGGAAAATTTTAGTAGAATAACACTTCAATTATTTTAATGTAGCCACAGAAATATTAGTTGTGCAACATGAAGACACAGAAGTCAGACTCTTTGCACAAACCTTGACTGAAGGGATAGCATATTGGTTTAGCCATCTACCTATTGGGTCAATAAAAAATTGGTAGAGCATGAAAAACACTTTTGAAAATCGTTTCAAATGTGCTAATGATGAACATTCCATTCTTGCACAATTGACCCAAATTAAGGAGATACACGAGTCTATGCGGGTCTATGTAGAAAAATATAATGAAGTCATAAATTAGATCCCTACAGCTAAACACCCAACTCTTGAAAATCAAAAAGGTTTCTTTGTGTACTCAATTCCTCTAGATATCGGGTTTTACTTACGACCATTTTATTTAAATGCAGCCCAAACTCTTGCCATAGAGTTGGAAGATAACCTAATTACAGCTGGAAAATGGTGAAAGGATGTACAAACTTCACTTTCTCAAGCCTCAACCTCATCACTAGATCCAGCTATGCAAAATGATATGATTTCTTTGAAAAGGCAACTTTCCAAGTTTGTAGGCTTGTACCAACAACCTTATCAAGATACTAATAGAAATTAGTTCAATCGGTATAATCCTAGGAAGACATTACAACTCCTTGCATGTCAATTAAGTCTTCAAATTGAAGGGCCTTCTAGAAAGGGAATTATGTGTTATTTTCATCTCACAACAAACCATGATGGTGACTCCTTCTGAGATATGATAAGGCACATTCAAATGAAGACCACTAAGGATGAACTTGGAGAGTTCACTAAAGAAGTAAGGATTCAAGAAATGCCTGCTGACTCTAGTGATTTTTACCTTGAGTACAAGTTTGACTTGGAAAGGGTTGGTGAAATTTTGGTAACCCTTGAAGATCATTCCTATTCTATTCTCATGAGAAATCAGAGAACATCCAAACCTACATCTATAGTTACTTCTACCAATGTTCCTTGGAAAGGTAAAGATCGTGTGCCAGGTACTTATTCGTCTAACATGAAATCCCCATAAGTAAATATTTTATAGAGAGGTGATGTAGGTAATTCTTCTTTGTCTTTTTACATAGTCAATATCTATAAATCCTCCATAGTCTAGATATTAGCCGCTAAATATTTTCAATTAAATCCAAAAGAACTAGATAAGTTGGTTAAATATGTAAAAGGTGATCAAGCCCAACCATCTTCGGCTAACCAATGTTTAGTAGATAAAACATCACCCCTAGTCTCCCTTGTTTCTCCCATTTTTGAAAATGACCAAGAAAATGAAGTGTCAAAACCCAATCCAATTTATATTTCATTGCTTTTGAATGGCCAAAAGTTGAGTAATTGTCTCATAGACTCGGGGGATTCTGATAATATCATGCCTTCATCAGTAGCCAAAGCCTTACATCTAACCCTCACCAAAACATTTGGAAGATGCTACTCCATGGAGGGAAAACAAGTTCCTCTGGTAGGATAGGTCAATGATGCTCAAATTGTCCTTGCGACGTGTCTTGATAAAAGGGTAAAGTTGACTATTTTGGTTGGAGATATTATGGATAGCTATGGGATGTTATTGAGTAGAACTTTATGTAAGGATATGGGAGGAGAAATTAATATGGATCAGTCAAAAGCTGTCATTCTCATTGGGAAGAAGACGTTCAAATTAGATCCTGAAGAAAAGAACAAATATATTATTTTTCCTTTAGACGACCCAAAAGCTTAGATCTTGTTCCATGAATGCAAGTTTTGTAATTATGTTATTCTCCCTGATGAAAAACCTTTTTATTTAGAAGATACATCTAAAAATAAGATTCAGTTGTGCATTATTGAATTCTATGGGAGTTGTTCAAATTCAAGCTCAGGTGTTGTTCTCAAATCTCCAAATGGTAAATTCGTCCCATTTTCTTACAAGTTAGATTTTAAAAATACGACCAATACTTCTGAATATGAAGCTTTACTCCTTGGGCTACAACAAGAAAAATCCATGGATATAAGATTACTCAAAGTGAGAGGAGATGTTGAATTAATTGTTAAACAGGTAAGAGGTCTATTTTTTGTGAAGAAAAAACATCTGAAACACTACCATAATTTAGTCTTGGACGAGATTGAGTCTTTTGATGCTTTCTCCATTGAAGCAATTCCTAGGGGTTTGAACTCAAAAGCCAACTCACTAGTGGTGTTGGAATCTCTAATATGGCCACACTCAGATTTCAAAATAGACACATACAGAGTAGAGATGATCTACATACCTTCTATTCTAGAAATTGAAGAACACTTTTAGGTTTTTCATGGGGATTCATAGATTAAGGAATTTTTAACATGTACTGAAACATTTACCTTGGTGTACTTCAAAGGATCCCTAAATGAATGTAAAGAGGGTTGTTTTGATTTAGGTGCTAGTGATGGCATACTAAAACTGAAAGGAAATAAAATCCTGAAGGGCATAGTCACTCATGAAAACCTCTTTTCAAGGAAAGATGACAGTTTTATAAAGGAGAACGGCTCACATTCTAAAACATTGAAAGAGTGTGATAAGATAAACATTGGGAGTTCATCTAACCCTAAGTGGATTTTGATAGGAAAGACACTACCCCATCATGAAAAAGAAAATTTGCAATTTCTTTTGTCAAGCTACATGGAGGTTTTTGCATGGAGTTATGATGATTTGAAGGATTTCATGAATGGAAATTTTTTCCATCATATTCCTTTGAAACCACAAGCTAACCCATTCTACCAAAAACTTAGAAACTATAATCCAAAGGTTTCTGAAGCTATAAAGAAATAGAGAAGATGATCAGAGCCAGGATCATATATCCCATGCACCACTTGACATAGACACAAACATAGTTCCTTTCAAGAAGAAGAGTGACGAGATAAGGATTTGTTTGGATTTTTGAAAGTTGAATCAAGTGAGACTGAAGAATAATTATGCAATACCGGTGATAGAACATGTTCTATAGACCCTCACGTGATTGGAAATGATGTTGATGCTAGATAGTTTCTCTGGTTATAACCAGATTAGTGTGGTAGAAGAAGATAGACACAAAATATCCTTCATCACTCCTTGGGGTATGTGTTCTTATAATAGATGCCTTTCCGATTGATAAATGCAGGAGCCACTTTCTAGAGGGACATGAATTCATATTCTGGTGATCTACAAAAAAATATCATTGTAGTGTACTTGGATGATCTCACAATTTTCAGCATGAGGATGAAACATCATTTACAAGATCTAAAAGTGGTATTACAGATATGTAGAGACCATGGGATCTCTTTAAAACCAAATAAGTCTATCTTCGATCTGACTAAAGGAAAAGTTTTGGGACATATTGTCTCTAAAGAAGGGGTTAAGATAGATCCAAACAGAGGGAGAGTGATCTAGTAACTCAGTCTTCCATCTTCTAAAGGTGGTGTAAAATCCTTCTTTGGGCAAACTAATTTCATGAGAGCTTTTGCCCTTGATTTTTTCTAAAATAACTAGACACATAGTAGGTATGATGAGTGAAAATTAAATGATCACATGGAATGAAGAGGGAAAGAAGGATTTTAATAATATTAAAAAATCCATAGCATGGGCTCCTACTCTAGTTTACCTAGATTACAAGAAATAATTCATCATTTATTGTTACGCCTCCAAACATAGATTGTCAGAGATCCTAACTTAGAAGTTAGATAATGGTGAAGAAGATCCCATTACATTCATGAGAACTCCTCTGAAAAAGCATGAATTGAAGTATTCTCTTGCAAAAAAACAAGTCTTTGCAGTAGTGAAGGCAGAAAAGCAATTCAAATATTATATACTTCATTCTCATTCAGAGGTATATGTACCCAATCTAGTGGCTAAATTCATCTTGACTTAACAAGAAGTAGGAATGAACAGAAGAGAAACATGGGTAGCCAAGATTTAGGAGTATGATTTATCTATCAAGCCTATAAAATTGGTGAGGGGTTGGGTCGAGGAATATGTAAACTTAGCCAAAGATGCTTAAAATCATGAAATTTGGGTTGAGGACTCGTATTTGATTTTGTTGGTAAGTCTGAAGGATCAATGGTTTTTTGACATGGCTTATTACCTCACATATGTGGGTTGTCCATCACATATGACATGAAAGAAGAGACAGAATTTGAGATTGAAGGCTAGAAAGTATGTATTGGCACAAGGAATATTATATAAGAGGCAGATTGATGGTACTTTCTTAAGGTGTGTGGACAAAGACCAACTAGAGAAATTTTTTAAAATGTTTCATGAGGAAGCATGTGGAGGTCATTTTTTGTCTATAGTTACTACCTTCAAAAATTTTTGAAATTTTTTCTATTAGCCCGGAATGTTTAGGGATGCATATACTTATGTAAGGGGTTGTAAAAAATGTTAGTTGTTGGACAATAAATCTACATTAGTTCATACACTAGAATTTTTTTGATTCTTAGAGGAGAGGAGGGCTCTACAAGTGGGCATCATTCCTGTGTGTGCTTTGATCCCCTTTCCCATTTTACAGGCTCTCTCTAGCTTTTTTAGGTTGATTTTGGGATTTTTTTATTGTCTTGTTGTTACACCACATGATATTGGTCCTTTTTTCCTTCTTTTTTTTGGGTTTGAGTTTTTTCATTATTATCTATGTTTATTTGTTTCTTAGGGTTTGATTGGTCATCTCCCAGGCTTGTGTTGTGATCATGACAAATTATGCTTGAAATATTTACAATGGTGGTAATTATGATAACCCTAATCATTGCAAGGAGAAATAGAGGGATCCTAGTTTGATCAACAATGAAGGCTAGAGTACTCGTGATTCAAAAGGGTAGAAACCTTCATATAAATCTATGGTTTTGGATGAGTTTGGTCCCAAATTCCCATAGATTGCTTTCTTTTAAAGCTCAAAAGTTAATAAGAATGTGGGAAATCAAGGAGAATAACCTGAATCCAATGGATATCGACGAGGAGATTGTGATAAGTTAGGTAGCCCCTCTAGGTCTGAGGTAGGAGAAGGTAAGACCCCGAATCTTATTGGCAATACCCTTTCCTTGTCTCAAAATGAGGACATGATGAATACTATTAAAGATGAACAATCTAAACTTAAAAATATTGTAGTATTCTTTTTTTCTATGGATGTTAAATTTATTCCTGCTCGTAAGTTTTCGGATGATTGGATCAATAATGTTTGGGGTAAGAAGATCAACATTGTTGTAAGTTTTAGTAGGATGATCCATAAGAGATTGTTTGTGGTATTTTTTAAAAACCATGCAATGCAAGAAAAGGTATTAAATAAAATTTTATGGAAAGTAGGAAAAACCATGTTTAGAGCCCTACCATGGTCCCCTAAAGAAATTCAATAAAATGTTGTTTCACAAGCTTCTCCTGTTTGGGTGGAACTCAAAGGAGTTCAACCAGAATTTTGGCCTATTCTGGTCCACATTTTTAAACTTTTGGGCTCTATTCTACAAATTGAGGATACTAAAATCACTTTCCCTCACCATAATTCCTGCATTCTTTTAGCCCCTACCCGAGGTGTTACATTCCCAGATGACATTTCTATGAACTTTGATGGAGAAACTTTCAAATGGGAAGTGACTAGACTTGGTGATATTGGTGCTTGTTTTCATTGTAAGTTGAATGGACATACTAAAAAGGATTGCCCTATGTTAAAAAACATTCAGAAATATTTTCAAAATGTTAATAATAATGACAGTCATCAAAACCCTAAACAAGATAGGGCTACTATTGATACTCAGGCTAACACCTTTGTAAATTTGAATAACCCTATTTTTGAAGATGAGTATGAGGTTAGAATTGCATCCATGCCTGTCTCTAAACCCCATAAGAAGAATTTGGTTGTTCCCTGGTATATACCGGTACCTAGAGAGAAATTTAATGAGGATAACTCCTGCCATATAAATGCTCATCAGATTTCTCTATCAAGGATTAAAATAAGATCTAAGAATAATAAAGATGCCTCTACATCTAATACATCTCTACAACATAGGAATGTATCAGATGTATTCATGCTTTCAACATAGGATACTGAGAAGAGACTCGAGAAGGAATCCATTACTGATACTAAGATTTTGGAGGATGGGTTTACCAAAGTTATTGGTCAGAAGAAAAAAAAAGAAAAACTATGAAAGAAATAATAGCCTAAAAAATAATGATAGAAGTGATAAAGAAAAGGGAAATTAAATCCCTGAGTATTTCACCAGATTATGTAAGAACAAAACCCCCCTAATTAATCAATGATGAAGTTACAAATTCAAATCTAGAATGTTAGGGGACTTGAAATGCCTAACAGAAAATACATTGTTAGAAGATGGTGAAATAATCTCAAAGGTAAGGACACAGTTTGTCTACAAGAAATCAAAGTCACTGGTTATCATGCTTTTAATGTCTTAAATTTTTTTTGTGATAACTTTAAATGCCTTTTTTAGACCATGATAGAGGTAAAGGGGGTCTAGAAAAGATTATCAACCCCTCATGGAGGGACAAAATCATTTCCCTTGGATTGTCACCATGTAATAGAGATCTTTGGATCACTCTAAATAGAAATGATACAACTATAGGAATCTTCAACATATATGCTCCTAATGATTACAGAGATAGGGAAAAGCAATAGGAGTGGCTGATTACCAATCTACCTACTACTGTATGGAATTTTGTTGGTGTCTTTAATATGATTGAATCTCCTAGTGATAAGGAAGGAGGTGAAAATTTTGACTGGAAAGGTAATGAATACTTCTTTTGGGCTAGATTTAAGAGACATTTTTCCATTGTTGATCGTATGAAGGATCTTAGAGACATTTGTGATGATATATGGTTTACCTGGTGTAAAAATCAAGCCAAAAAA
Organism: Thuja plicata; assembly: GCA_018584345.1. Lineage (NCBI taxonomy): Eukaryota > Viridiplantae > Streptophyta > Pinopsida > Cupressales > Cupressaceae > Thuja > Thuja plicata. Next base: position 2,430,469 of record MU223207.1, on the reverse strand, counting down.
TTGAGAATATATTGCAGTCTCGACAGAATTTATATAACCATTCTTGAACTTGGCATGATAAAAAATCAAGGCCAATACCCCATTGGAGTCTCCCCTACTAGTATGTCTGACCACTCTCCTATCATTTGTTGTATTATTGTCAAGGACCAAGCAGTTCAACCTAGGATCTTCCCTAAGAGACTTTTGTTTAAACTCAATACCTCCATGCTTTTCAATGAGGACCATCTGGGTGCACTAAGGATGGTGGCTATCCTTTCAAAATTCCAGAATGCAAACTCTTCACCCATAGCAAAATGGAATCAACTAATGGAGGCTTAGAGAACCATTTGTAAAACCATTGGCACAAAATAAGCTAAGGATAGGAAACTTAAAGAAAATAACCTCAACTCCAATCTACTAAGATTTGAAAAGGAGCTACAAGATAAGGGGGCAATGTTATTTTGGAAAAAAGATTTGATTGAGACCAAGGGACAATTGAGAACCGTTCAACAATTCAAGATTCAAGGATAAAATATTAGAGAAAAGGACAATTGGATTAAGGAAGGAGATAGCATAACTAAATATTTCTTCAACATTATTATAGAAAAGCATAACAAAGAAGAAATCAGTTGTATTCAAAGAAAGGATGGATTCAGTAGTGATAGAAAAACCATTATGGATACATTTGTGGACTTCTATATGGAGTCTTCAACTTTGAAAATAATGAAGGTAACCATCTTTTTATGGTACAATGCATTAATATCATCCCAAGGAAAATCAATAAAATTCAAATTTGCAATTCAGGAAAGGAAATCTCCATTCAAGAAATTGAAGATGCTATTGGGGCTTTGGCTAATGGAAAATCCTTGGGCATTGATGGCCTGATTGGTAAATTCTAAAAAGCTAATAAAGAGTATATCTCAATTAAACTTCTTGAACTCTACAGATATTCCCTTAAAACAAGGACTTTGGGGGATAATGTCAATAGAGGATTAATAAAACTCCTTCCTAAAGAAGGAGACAAAATTCAAGTTAAGAACTGGAGACCAATCAATTTATTAAACATGTCTTACAAAGTGATAGCCAAACTGTTGGCTAAGAGAGTCTCTGAGGTCTTAAATGATATTATTTCAGTTACCCAAATAGGATTCATAAAAGGAATATATATCCTTGAAAACCTTATCACTAGCTGGGAGGAAATGCACTGGGCCAAGGCAGACAAGAAGAATGCTACTATGATAATCCTTGATTTTGAAAAGGCATACGACAAGATTGAATGGCACTTTGTTCTGACTATGCTTAAGAAGGCATGTTTTCCAAACTACTTCTGCAAATGGGTAAGTGTCCTATTCAAATATTCTAATACTGTTATTGAGGTTAATGGAGCACTCTCTCATCCCATCCCCCTTGCTAGGTCTATTAGGAAAGGATGCCCTCTTGCACCTGTCCTTTATGTAATTTTTGTTGATTCAATGTCCTACATTCTGAAAGCTTCTAAGTTTGGCCCCCTATGAAAGGAATCTCCCTTCCTAACAATGAAGAAATGTTCATTGAACAGTTTTATGATGATACTGCACTTTTTGTTGATCTTATAGAAAAAAAAATTCATAGAGTGGTAGCTAGAATCTATTTATTCATTAAAGCCTCTGGTGCTAAAATATCACCCTACAAATTTGTTATCCTTGGATGGGATAACACCCCTCCCTCTTGGCTCTATCATAAAGGATGATAGTGGTCTAGACCTAATACAATTGTAAAATACTTGAGCATACCTTTTTCCCTTAACCCACCACTTAATGAAATGTGGAATTGGATCTTCAAAAAGATTGAGAAGAAACACTTGAAGTGGCAAACTCAAATGCTATCCTTAGCAGATAGAATAAAGGTGGTACAAAAGATATTATCATCCCATGATATATACTATCATTCAGCTTGGTTGTTTTACAATTAACAAAATAATAAGTTGGAAAAGATTCTTAGAGATGTGTTGTGGTCGGATGGTATTGGTAACAGGCAAAGACACAATGTCAAGTGGGAGTGGTGTTGCACTCCAAGGAGTCAGGGGGGTTTGGGGATTAAATACCTCAAGAAACAAGGTATGGTTCTAGCATCCAAATGGATCATCAAAGTTGTTACAGGTAATTAACCATGGAAAATCCTTATTATAAATACTTTTTTCAATGCCACCATTAAAAAGGGGAAATCTTGTATTAATATTCCATTTATTGATATCTTATTGGGAGAGTTAGATGTGAAGGTCTCTGGGTCTAAAGTGTGGAAAGCATGGGGACATGTCAAAATATTCCTATGTTCTAGACATGCCATAGGGAAGAATCCTTATTTCTTTGTTTTGGCCAGATCTATCTGGTGGGGTCCATACCTCAATGATAAACCTCTTTCTCTTACCCAATGTTGCTCTGCCAAGAGTTGACATAAAAAAGGCATCTCCCTCATAAGTGATATACTGGACAACAATAAAAATCTCTCCTGGGAAGAAATAAGAAGAAAGATTGATATCTCCTCTTCTTAGAAAAAAAATCTCATTCTTAAGGAAGTGGGTAATTCATTTCCTGGTAAATGCATTCTTACTTCTCAAAACTTTGGGAAAATCAAGTGGATGGATGGAACACTGTTTTGTAATTCTTCTTGCAAGCAAATATATAACATCCTCAATAATAATGATAGCATCTTTAGTCATATCAACCAAGACTGGGGTTTGAAATGGTCTTACAATAAGTGGCATCTTGTCTTTGAGTTATTATGGCATGCTCATGTTGAACCCCAAAAGATTTGTTTTAAATGGATTTTTTTATTGAAAAAATATGTTGTTGGTTTCTTTATTTCCCAAGGTGTCAAGAATCACATTTCTTGTCCTATTTGCAACTGTCCTTAATCTTATGACAATGTGTTTTTTGATTGTTAGTGGGCTTTCAAAATTTAGTCTATTTTTTTTGGTAATGAGTTCAATTGGAATTTTAATCGTGATCTGTCTTGATATGAATTTTGTTAGGAATAAGGTGTCTCAACCTTGGATAATTCCTATTCTTATTATTTGTTTTGTAAAATGTATTTCTTGCAAATAATGTTGATGTGTCAGCATCTTGAATTGTGTGTAAGGAGATCATGGCTAAAACGGTTATGACGGATTCCTATGACACGTAAGAGCTATGTCAGGAAGATTCAATGACAGGTGAAGACATGTGGCAACTGATAAATTTGAGTACTGTACACTCTTCCCCAATCGTGGGGTTCAGGACATCACCCCAAAAAAAAATTTGGGTTTCCTATTTTCTCAGAGAATGGTAAAACCCTAATACGATTACCTTTTGGAGTAGCCCTAAAAGGTGAAGCGCATGATATATGCATTTTTTTAGGGTTGCAAAGAGATGTGATGCGAGTGTATTGTTGGAACATTTTTATGCTGCTGTGATTTGTCTTCAAGGGTTTTGAAATCTTCTGAAAGAACTTGCATTGCAAGTGTATTGTAAGATGTAATAGTTTTGATCAATACATTGTGCAGGTTTTGGAGTGCTGGGGTTTTTTACCGAAAGGTTTTCCCCAGGGTATATCATTGTGTCATTCTCTATTTTCTGTATGCATGGTATGTGGTTGCAATATATTTGTTAAATTAGTTAACAAATCTGAAATTGTAAGGATTTAAAAGAATTTGCACAATACTTTCCTATAGAGATTAGCGTAGGAAGTTGTTTCCGCACCTGAGTTTCCTTACAAATTTTTGGTTGGATATGTGGATAATTTTGACTATATCCTTAATGATTTTTGGTTGACCTTTACCACTAAATTTTTATGGCTTATTTGGAGATAGAGAAATGATGACATATTCCAAGCTAAGAAGCGGGATCTTACTGAGTTTAATTCAAAACTCATATAGTTTTCTATCATAAAATAGGTAACTGCTACTATTCAAATTTAAGAAGAAAGATTCCAAAGATTGATTGAGGAAGGGGCCATGGTGTTTTTCCCTAAAGACATCCATAATTCCATTGTTACTAATGATTCTCCTTCCTTTCCTAAAATCAACAGAGACAATTCTCACAATCATGGAGCTACTGATCCCAGCCCTCCTACTATATTGCATACATTCCAATCCATTAACAACAACAAGGAGGAGAGTGCATACAAAGATGGGAATACCACAAAAGAAAAAAATGCTAAGATTAGTAAAGATCAATAGAGATCTAATGAGTACATATAAAGAAATGAATATTAGTGGGTCTGATGTACCTCTACTAATTCATAGTTTTTTTATATGTTTAGATATGATTCTAGTTGTATATCTTATTAGAATGGCATGAGACCATAATCTGATTGTATATATGTTAGAAAATAGGACTTGAGATACTATGCTCTTTGGTCTATATAGTCAGACAGTATGATGATTATATACTTGTACTCAGTTGATTATATATTTTCAATAGAAAAAAATGTCATTTGTTTATAGGGAAACCTCAATTAGCATTGAGACTGGTGATAGTTGAAGAGTCATTCAAACTATGGGGTAGTGATTTTATAGGACCTATAAATCCCCATTCTAGTGATGGACATATTTATATTCTGATAGCAACGGAATACTTCAAAAAATAGGTGGAAGCCACACCCACTAAGAAGGCCAATTCACTGATAGTGTGTGACTTTCTGAAATATACATTCTGGTTTGATTTGGAGTCCACCAGAAAATAGTGGCTGACAATGCTACTTAATTTTCTTATGAAAAGATGAACCTCTTATGTTATGAATATAAAATATCACTAGAACACTCTTCAAATTATTTCCCATAGGTAAATGTGCTTGCTGAGTCTAGAAAAAAATCTAATCACTATTATGAAGAAATTGGTGGATGACAGTGCTTGTGATTGGCACAAAAAGCTATATGAAGACTTATGGGCAGACAGGACCAATACAAAAAGAGAAATTGGGATGGACATATATTAATTATTATATGGTATAGGTCCACATGTTTCCCTACCATTGGAGTTGGTTGTAGAAAAATTACAAATGGTTTTCAAAGATGGCTTCTTTCAGAGCTCTTTGGAGAAAAGGGTTATGTACTTAACTAAGTTGGAGGAGGAAAGGGATAAATTAGTAGACAAAATTTTAGAGCATCGAGCTAGAGTTAATAAAATATTTGACATGAGGGCTAGACCACAAAGTTGGCTATGAAGTACTCTTCTGGGACAAAAGAAGAGAACCGAAGGGTGCGCATGGAAAATTTGAGTCCTTGTGGAAGGGTCCTTTCAAAATTTCAAAATCTTTAGGTTCAAATGCTTTCAGACTAACTTATCTAGACAGAACAATCCTACCTTTTACCTATAATAGGAATGATTTAAAACTTTTCAAACTCTAAAAGTTTTTCTAAGATTTCTTCTTGTACATAGTAGGTCAGTTGTGTGTCTCTTTATTTCTAGGTTTTGTTGTGTCCCTTTTCGTTTCCCTTTACTATTTTGCAAAACCAGAGATTCAGAGTTATCTACATTTTTTTACCAAAATGGAGTCCCCAAATAGAGCTGATGTTAGCCAACCATTTGTTCTTAAACTTGAATCATTTATTTTTCTTGTCAAGTCTAAGTATCCTCCGTCTTCTTGGTTTGCGTCCCTCAACAACCCTTGGTTCAACCAAAAATCAGTTGTTTCAAGTCATTTTAGGCTCTTGTCAATATTTTTCCCCCTTTTCTTTGGTTTTCTTGAACCCATTGAACCTTTGTGAACTAAGTTCAAGGGATTTCAAGAAGGTTTAACCCACTCGAGTCATGTCCAAGACTTTTAAAATTGACAATTTTCTAAGTTTTACTGAAAGAAGGAAATGTTAAACACACAAAAGAAAAAAGACACAATTTTTATGTGTGTTGAACCACTTTGAACTTTTTTCAAAGTAGTTTGATAATTTTCAATAGGTACATTTGAGTTTAGAATAGAACCTTCTCAGGAATATTTTGCGAACCTCTTGAATAGGGATGAATTTTGTATAGAAGGTGCAAAGGCATTTAAAGCCTCTAACAAACAATGGGAATGATGAATAAAATTATGGTTAATTAATTTTAGATGGTCCAAAGATCTTGTTGTGCTTGGAAATCACTTCATGATGCCACCAAATGAAAAAGGGTAATCATGAAAAATCAAGCTCTGTAGAGGTGGCACTCGCATGCATTAAATACTCTCATGTGAGCGTCAAATCTCTATTAAGTCACATCATGTGACTTAATGATGATTTTAATGTCGTGTTTAGCTTCTAACCATTTAGAAGAGAATTGATAATCATTTTTAACCTCATTTCTATTATTTCAAGTAATTGAAGAAGCATAAAAAGTCTCATTAGTGGCGAAGTTGGTTTGTGAATTTGAGGTGAGTTTAGTTCTTTTTTGCTTCTGTTTGAATTTGTGAATCTAGGATTTTATCTTAGCCCCCTAGTGATGTGGATTTTTCAATTAGTAAATAATGAATTCAACCATGCATCTTTTAAGAAATTTTTTTAGTTTAGCATGCGAAGGTCCAATTATCAGTGATATTGATTTTCATGTGGTAGATATAGATGAATTGAAGGAAAGATTTTCCAATAATGTGGGTGAGGCCTACATTGTTGAAATTTTAAATAGTGGCTTGGTAGAGGCAACAAATTTTTCACCTGGAGCTCCTTGTCTTGAGTTAGTTATGTTAGAATGATTTAGAAAAACTAAGAGGGGGGTGAATCAATTATCCAAGGTCTAGATGTACCAATTGAACTTTCAAACACTTCAACCAACTCAGATCCACTCATTAATCCACTCGGTCTATATAGTATATGATCACCAATATAAACTTGCAGTATACTATCCTAATGTAATCAACTTGCAGAATATAAAACTCTTAACAATGCAACACATCAAATAAAATTCACACAAGTATGACACCAGGATTTAATGTGGAACCTAATATGGGAAAAAACACTAATAACATGCCACCAATTTTTCACTCTTCTGAAGTGAGCTCTGTGAAAAGCCAACCCAGTTAAAGGTTACAATAGACACTATTAAATGTGACCCAGTTAAACAATTTAATCACTATGTTAGAAGTGAGCCTTGTTAGAGAGCTTAGACCATTCCATTATAATTTAATCTTGATTAAAGGATTTAAAAACATGACTGTTAGGTCAACCTTGTTTAAAAGGATTTTTCAACTGACACAATGGTTAGAAATTAACAACAAATTGTGATCTAAAACATACAATTCAATTTGCAAATATAGATCCAATTATAGCTAAAATGCTAATTTACTGATTGGCCTTAATTGTCATCTCTATCACTCTGATCTACTCAGAAATCCTTCAAGCAATCAGCATTGTGTAGTCTTGTACTGCTCTCTTCAGCCTTCTCTTCATTCTACTTAGATTTTTTGAATCAAGTGAATTAACCACATACCACACACATTACATAACCTGCAATTATTTTAATCTTATACCTCTCTAATTAGGTAGCTTGATCTATTGTCACTTAATCATCCCCATAGATCTTAGTTTTAGATCAGATCTAATGAATCCTTCCAACATTTCATTTCCATCTACATTGTAGAATACATCCTAAAACTCCTTCTTGAATCCATACATAAAAATAGTTAAACATATATTAAATGCTCATTTAATTCTCCACAAGAATCATCATTATCTTAAATATGCTTCACATATCCCAAGAAAATCAACTATGTCGGCTGGGATCTCAAATCTCTCACAAAGTGTCATAATACTTATACTCGGTCAATAATGTGCATGGTCTCTTGGTCATCTCTTTGTAACTCAGTAATTCTTTGACACTTGGCACATATTGATGCTTGGTCAACACTAAAATTTGGTCAACATATACTAGCGCTCGGTCGACACTTACATCACTCGACATCACTCTACATTAATAGCCACAAACTATTTTGAACTTATGTTTCTTTAATCTTCTCCTTTGTAAATCAGTCTAGACTAATCTTGTAGTCATTCACACTTCATTTAGACTTAAGATAAACAATATATTACCTTTTCAAGGTGTGATCTCATCAAGTACCCATTGTAGTTTCACATAACTCAACCATTCACCAAGTCTTATTTTTATCTCTTCTTTTCAAATCTTCTTCATCTATAAATTGATATGGCTCTTTACAAGATACCAAATATCTTACCAGCTAAGGTTTGACATCAATGACAATATAAAAATTGTCTCAATTTTATTTTCCAACAATCTCCCTCTTTGGCATTGATGGAAAACACATGCAAACAAACAACATATGCAAGGTTCCCAAACAATCTAAAAATTATGTTCTGTAAATAGATTTTCATTAATGTCCTTAGCTTCATTCTGATTCTCTCCAATACAAATATGGTCTCCCTCTTTTCTATATTTCTCTCTGTAGATTATCTCCCTCATGTTCTATTTCATATTCATTTCTCCCTCTTAGTGTATTACTGAATTCTCCCTTAATGTAATTTTCTCTCAAGTATTCGCAAGTATTTCTCCCTCTTTGAAAACAATGCCAAAGACATACATCTTCAATGTATAGATATCTCTATGTCAGGTTTATGAATTCAATGCTCCCTCTGTCATCTTTCTTATGACTGATCAACATTGTTTGCTTAAAATTCATAGCTTTAGACGACTCCAAAAGTGTGACCACTTTTTGCATCAATCTATCAGAAATTCTATGTAACACATATGATGCAACCACTCCATATGATCTCAATTAGCCTCAGATAGGGGAATCACCCCTCATTTCACTCTCAAAAACTCATTAGAATCCTTAGGTAAAGCTTTAGTAAATATATCTTCCAACTATTCCTTTGTATTAACATATTCAAGTCTTACTTCTTTGTCTTGTACCATCTCTCTCAAGTAATGATACTTGATAGCAATATGCTTGGTCTTTGTCTGCATCACAGGGAAATATTAATAGCACTAGTGTTATCACAAAAAATAACAACTAGTTCTGTTATTTCTTCCTTCATACCTTTCAACAATTACTTGATCCACACTATGTTTGAACAATTTACTACTGCTGCAATATATTCAGCCTCGGTTATGGATCGAGAAATACTATTTTGTTTCTTTCTTTTCCAAGAGACTAATCTATTTCCTAAAAAGAATGCATCACCACTTGTGCTCTTTCTGTCATCAACATTACCTGCCCAATTTGTATCTGTGTAAACTTTCAGTTCAAACTTGTCATTCTTCTTATAATATAATCCATATTCCTTTGTTCCCTTCACATGTCTCAGAATCCTTTTCATTGCCATTAAGTGAATATCTTTATGATTTGTAAAAAATATTGCAACAAACCCAACTACTAATGCAATATTTGGTCTATTGTGGACAACGTATTTTGGTTTTCCAATCATTGATCTATACAAGGTTTGATTCACTTCAACTATCTCATCAGTCTTTGATAGTTTCTGTCTAGCAGCCATAGGAGTACTTACAGGTTTGGAGTCCTCCATGCCAAAAATATTTAGTATCTCCTTGATAGACTTAGATTAAGTAATGTAGATACCTTTCTTCATCTGATATACTTGAAAACCAACAAATAATTTGATCTCTCCAAACATAGACATCTCAAATTCAAATTGTATCTCTTTTGCAAATAATTGGCACAAGACATCTTGTCCTCCAAATATGATATCATCAAAAAATATTTCAGCCAACAATATCCCTTTACCTTTCTAAGAATTGAAGTATAGATTATTGTTGTCATTTGTCCTTGTAAATCCAATCTTGACTAAGTAACTATGAAATTTCTCATACCATGCTCTACGGGCTTGCTTCAATCCATACAATGCTTTATGTAACTTGCAAAGCATATTATTCTTGCTTGAATCAATAAATCCTTTAGCTTGTTTAATGTATACCTGTTCTTCTAGTATTCCATTTAGAAATGTTGATTTGACATCCATTTGATATACTTTTAATCCCTTGTAAGCTACATAAGCTAGTAGAGTTCTAACTCCTTCCAATATTGCAACTGGGGAAAATGTCTCACCATAGTCAACTCTTTCTTCTTGTGCATAATCTTTGCATACCAGTCTAGCCTTGTTTCTTATAACTTCTCCATGTTCATTCAACTTATTTCTAAATACCCACTTGGTTCCAATAACATTATTTTCCTTTGGTCTAGGTAGTAGTGTCAAGGTTTTGTTCTTCTCAATTTGTTCAATTTCTTCATTCATGGCTTGTATCCAATATTCATTTCCTAAAGAATCTTTCACTGATTTCCTCTCAAATTCACATAATAAACATGTCTGATTTTTCAATTTGCTTCTTGTCGTGACTTTTGAATCTTTATCTCCAATAATTTGATTTGATTTATGATGTATTCTTACATATTTTGCTAGTGTAGTCTCTGATCTTCTTTTCTCTTGTTGTTCATCCTCAAATTCATCATCAAAGTTATTTTTAGGTTCATTTTGTGTCTCCGATTCTTCCTCAATAGTCTCCTCCTGATGCTCGGCAACGTCTTTCTATATCTTGACATTTCATTGCTATTGCTCGGCAGCATCATTATGTTGTTCAACAACTTCTTTTTCATGTTCAGGCACACTTTTAGGCTCTCCTTCATTCATATAAATGAAAGATCTGTAATCTTCATGTTCTTTCTTGCATTCCACTTCATTCTTTTCTGCATATTCATCAATTCTAACATTTTCACTTTCCACAACTTTGTTAGTGTTAGAATTCAAACACTTTACGCGTTTCTCTTAGTGGAATAACTTAATAATATGCTTTCATTGCTCTTAGCATCAATTTTTCCATTTCTATTGTTCTTGAGTATATAATATTTTCTCCCAAAAACTTTAAAATATTTTACATTAGGTGCATAACCATAACTTGTAAGGTGTAATATCAGTACCCTTCTTGAGTTATACTCAGTTCAAGGTATAGACTTTTGTACTTACAACTTCTCTCCAGTACTTTTGTGCAACATTATTTTGTATCATCGGTGTTCTAGCACAATCCATTATTGATCTATTCCTTCTCTTGGCTATGCCATTCTATGGGGGAGTCCTTGGAGAAGACATCTGTCTTTTAATTCCACTATCATTGCAGAATAAGTTGAACTTATTTGATATAAATTATCCTCCTCTATCAGATCTCAGACATCTCAAGCTCTTGTCTCTTTTTCAACTCTTTCCAAATACCACTTAAACAAAGTTGAAAAGCATTAGATTTTTCTTTGAGAAACATTACAGTCATCATTCTAGAGTAATCATCAATAAATAGTATGAAATATTTATCAGCTCAGTATCTTTGTACACCAATAGGCCCATAAAGGTCAGTATGAACCAATTCCAAAACATCATTTGAAGTATATGTTTTTCTCTTGCAACTAGAATTTGTCATTTTGCCCAACTGACATTGCTTACACAACATTATCAGGTTTTTTCAATCTTGGTAACCCTCTTACTCTTTTCATCTTACTAATGTTTACCAAATTGTCAAAGCTCACATGACATAACATCTTATGCAATATAACCATATATCATCATATTGTGCAAACAAACATGTCTCATCAGATAAATCTAGATAGAACAAATTACCTCTTATCTTTTCTCCACTTCCAATTAGCTCACTAGTAGCATCAAAGATCTTATCTTTTTAGTGATGAAACTCAACTCAGTATCCAAAAGTATTCAAATGAGAAACATTCAAAAAGTTATAGTTTAGTCCTTCCACCCAATAGGCATTGTCGCATATGATCTTATGAGTCAATTTTATTGACCCCTTTCCTTTCACAGGACATGGTTTGTCATTACCAAACTTAACACTACCACCTTTGCAATAGTTTAAGGTTTCAAATTTACTTTTATCACCAGTCATGTGATGTGAGAAACCATTATCAATTATCCATCTATCACCTTTCCTCATATATGAAATAAGTACAATTTTCTCATCTTCATCAGAATCATCTTTCATAGCTACAAAAACAACTTCTATATCACTGCCATCAGATTTATCAGATTAACTATCAGTTTCTTCTTCAAAAATATAGCATGATTTCTTAACTTTATCCTTATAGTCCTTATACTTCCTGAAATCCCTATCATCCCTTTTTTCCTTATACTTTCTTTCTCTTCTCTTATCCTTGTCATTCCTGTCAGGACATCTTGTAGCAATATGGACAAATTTGTTACATGAAAAACAAATTATGGTAGGTTTACCTTTGAATTTTCCTCTTCCCCTCGGTAGTCTTGTAGCCATAAGTGCTTCAAGTTCATCAATATCTTCATCAGAAGTGTCACTATCACTAGTCACATGTCTTTCTTTTCCTTTTCTTGATTTATGAAGATCAATTGTGATTTGAATGTAGAATCAACATGGTTAGGAGTGAAATTATCAAAATTTGACATTTCAAAAGTAGTAAGTCTACCAAATAGACCTTCTAGAGTTAAGTTGTTACCAAGAGTACATCTTAGTTCTTGTATATCAAATACTCTAATATAATATATAGGAAGTAAGTTTCTCAGTACCTTTCTAATTACAATATCATCACTAATAGTTCCATTTTCTCCTCTAATAGCATTTACAACCTACTTAACTCAGCTACAATATTGAACAATAGTTTGACCATCTTGCATTCTCATTTCATCAAACTTACCTCTCAAGATTTCAAATTTGTTTCTTAGTACATTTGTATCACCTCGATAGATAGTTGTTTGTGTATTCCACATTTCTTTTTTAGTTTTGCAATCTTTTATATCTTCAAATTCAGGATAGCTTAGGGTTGATGCAATCTCCAACATTGTTTGGTTGTGTTCTTGTTTTTCTTTCATCTGTTGAGCTGTCATAGGTGCAGAGATTGTTTTGCAATCATGTTCCACATTATTTTTTAGAATCTCCAATACCAAATAGGTGTAGCTTCATCAAACTTTTCCATGTAGGGAAGTTCTCCTTGTTCAGCCTCAGTACCTCCTTTTTATACATCTTAATCTTTAGCTTCAAGTACCTTAAAACTTTTCTCTAAGAGCACCATAATAGATCTAATACAAATTGTTAGAATAATTTAGAATAACTGAGAGGGGGGTGAATTAGTTATCCAAGATTCTAGATGTACCAATTGAACTATCAAACACTTCAACCAACTCAGATCCACTTGGTCTCTATAGCATATGATCAACAATATAAATTTGTAGTAAACTGTCCTCATGTAATCAACTTATAGAATATAAAAATCTTAAAAATAAAACACATAAAATAACATTCACACAAGTATGACACTAGAATTTAACATGGAAACCCAATATGGGAGAAATCACCAATAACATGCTACCAATTTTTCACTCTTCTTAAGTGAGCTCTGTGAAAAGCCAACCTGGTTAAAGGTTACAATACACACTGTTAAATGTGACCTGGTTAAAGGATTTAATCACTCTCTTAGAAGTGAGACTTGTTAGAGGGCTTAGACCATTCCATTAGAATGTGACCTTGATTAAAGGATTTAACAACATGACTTTTACATCAACCTTGTTTAAAAGGATTTTGTAACTGATACAATGGTTAGAAAGTAACATCAAATTGTGATCTAAAACATACAACTCATTTTGAAAATACAGATCCAATAAAATATCAAATGCCAATTCACTAACTAGCTTTCATTTTCATCTCTATCACTCTGATCTACTCATAAATGCTTCAAGAAATCACCACTATGTAGTCTTGTACTGCTCTCTTCAACCTTCTCTTCCTTCTGCATAGATTTTTCCAATCAAGAGAATTAACCACATACCAAACACATTACATAACCTACAATTAGGTTTGTCTTATACCTCTCTGATTAGGTAGCTCAATCTATTTTCTCTTAATTATTACAATAGATCTTAGGTTTAGGTCAGATCCAATGAATCCTTCCAACATTTTTTTTCCGTCTACATTGTAGAATACATCCTGAAACTCCTTCTTGAATCCATACATAAAAAAGATTAAACATATATTAAATGCTCATTTAATTCTCAACAACAATAATCCTTATATCAAATATGCTTCACATATCCAAAGAAAATCAACTATGTTGGCTGGGATCTCAAATCTCTCTCAAAATATCATAATACTGATACTTGGTTAATATTTTTCACTGTCGCTCGGTCATATATATGTGTAACTCGATAATTCTCTGACACTCAGCACATACTGATGCTCAGTCAACACTAAAATTTTCTTGACATATACTGGTGCTCAGTGGACACTTGCATCACTCAACATTACTCGGCACAAACTATTTTGAACTTATGTTTCTTTAATCTTCTGCTTTGTAACTCGGTCAAGACTAATCTTATAGTCATCCAAACTTCACTTAGACTTAAGATAAACAATATATTACCTTGTCAAGGTGAGATCTCATCAAGTACCCATTGTAGTTTCACATAACTCAACCATTCACCAGGTCTTATTGTTATCTCTTCTTTTCAAATCTTCTTCATCAATCAATTGATATGGCACTTTACAAGATAGCAACTGTCTTACCAGTTAAGGTTTTACATCAATGGAAATATAAAAAATTGTCTTATTTTTAGTTTCCAACAAGTTAGATAATGCATAGAAAGATATGACTGCATCTTAGATTCCTTTAAAAGAATAAATGGTGAAACCATTTTGTCCATAAATAGGGTGATGATTGCATTGGTATTTAAGATTCCCAAAGAGAGTTTCATAGATTTCTCCCCCACTCAAGCCGTTGTAAAATCTAATGAAGATAAAGAGAGGCATAGAAAATATATAGCCAAATAATAGTTATTAAAACCCCAAAAAGGTGGTTCCAGGCCGCCTTAAAATCCCAAAAAAGACCATATGAAATTTCATGTACATGATATTATGTTCCTGCTTCATAGAGCTAGAGGTTCTGTTGAGGCATATTATTTTGGGGAACTGATTTACTAATATGTGCAGATTATTTCAGATGAGAAGCATTAGTTGGACTAGAGTGAGATTATTGTATACTTGATGAGGGAACAACTTAACATGACACAAATTTAAGGACATAATTTCTTTATGTCTTCTTCTTTATGTCTTCCTATATAATTTATTGTCTTTCTTGTGTTGGAAAAATCAAGGGAATTTTGCATGAACCATATTTGGAAGGTATCACCATATATGATTATTACCCTCTTCTTCAAAAGGAGAAATATCTCAAGGATTTCAAGAAAGTTCACGATGTTTTTCTAGGAAATTTTTATTTTGAACTGTCTGGCATGGGTAACAAAATGATTTCTGAAGATGCCCAAGCTTTGGTCAAAAGTTATGGTAGTTTCTACATCTATTTCCCTCATTTTAGTTACATTAGGATTCGTGGTTTCGAAGAAGAACCTATTAAAATTTTGAGCTTCTATTCAAACTTCTTTGTAATAGCAGAGATTTGTAGGCAGCTTTCGGTGGTGGACAACAAGTTTCAACCAAAGAGAAAATGGGAGGAGTTCTTTCCCATCAAATTAGGAATCCTGCAATGTAGATCAATGTCATATACAGAAGCATTGGAAGTGATCTGCACAACTTTGGTTTTCAATATTACACTGAAAGGAACCGTTATGAAAATAAAGGATTTTCCAAGAGTTTAGGTTCAAGAGCTCACACACCTATCCCACATTTATAAATTTTTTGGGAGGATTGTTCAAATGAAGAAGATGTGATAAGAAGAGGGAACTCAATGATGTTTCTTACCCAAATTGTGACCTTGCAGATAAAGGTAAAAATTCAAGGTTTACAAGAAGACATTTTTAACCTCTTTGAACCTGGATTCTCAAAACCAGATGAGATGGCAGTGGTTGAAGTAAATTGGAATAAGGAAGAGGAAGATAATATTACTCAAATAACTAGGGGAGTTCTGAAACTCATAGAGAATTGGATTAAGAAAATAAAAATGATTAATCTTCAGGGGACCAATATTGTCAATAATGAAAAGACCCCTTTGAGTTCACCATAAATTATTTATCACTCCTCTTGTACCATTGATGATGCAGGTAAAGGTAAAAAACCCTCAAGTTAGAAATCCTCAACTGCTTCAACTCTTGCTCAACCTTTGCCCAGATTCAAGAGGTCACAAAGAAGATGGATAGTGATGCATCAATACTTGTTGACCTTGAGAAAGAAAAGGAAGGATAACCAAATGCCCATATCCTGTAAATTGAAGAAGTGGACACAAATTTTTTTCATCTTGGGAACTTAAATACAGAGCCTTTGAACACCCCTATCAGAGGAGTGGAGGACAAATCTATACTAGGTTCAACTCCCAAGTGGTTAACCACTTCTATAAGAAAGAAACATATTATAGTTCCTATATCTCTTCTGATCAAAGATATGGTTTCTAAATATATAGATAAGAAACCTAAGACCAAGAAGGCCAAAACTAAGGCTAGACTTACAACTGACATGAAAACTAGCATGTGGGCGGCTATAGTTGCAGCCTAAAAGCCAAGGGAAGAAGACAAGGAGCCTTCTATGGAGGATTTGAAAATCACTAAGGTGCATTTAGGTGCCATGGATCAAGAATCCAACAATGATCTTTTTAAACAATCTACACAGGAAATACTTACCTGATCTAAGAAGGATGACAAGGAGGAAAAGGAGTTGAAGAAAACTATCAGAGTCTTGGCCTAGTTCATTGATACTTTTAATTGTTTCGGTCCACTTCCAATAGCTTAAGCCCCACAAATATTTGATCCCGCATCTCTCAAAAATAATAATCTTCTAAGCCAGATCCAACGAGGAAAATGATTAATAATTGTAGTGGATGATTGGATTGGTAATGATATTAAAGATGGATGCAAATATATCAAATATTTGAGGAATTTACACCTTGGTGCACAGGCACTAATCAGGGAGATTCAAACAAAAAATCTGCACTGGGAAATAGAGGAGAATAAATGGGGAGTCATACTTAAGAAAATTAGTGCAGTGGAAAAGTATGGAACTCCCAAGTTTTTAACAAAAAAATCACTCAAACTAGTGCCAAACGAATGCCAATTTTTTCGTTCTAAAAAATACAGTTCAATGGAGAATGTCCATCCTCAAAACCTTGATGGTTGATATGAAAGGTTGGGAGTATGAACTTGGTTACATACTTACAAATATGGAAAGTAGAAACATGGTAGTGAACCTGACCTTGGACTGGAAACTAGACAATTGCAATCTAAAAACAAAATAAGTCATCAAATCATTCAAGATGACCATGGACTCACAGAAGAACAAAGAGGAATTCACTGCAATAGACATAATGTATTTGTCTCAAGTTGAATCAATGCTATAACTGATCTACGACAAAATACCTAATTATACTGTAAATTTATTTAAGCTAAAGTGAGAGAAGGAAGCCACAATAACCAAGATCCTCACTTGTAAGAATCCAAACTTGAACATGGTGCAGGAACTGAAAACTGGTCATGTCGCCTAGAAAAACACCCATGGATCTGACAAGGAGGAGGACATGTAACTTTCTAGTGGAGATAATTATCTTCTTCTAAAGTTATTTTATGTTTTAAAACATGTTGAAGGACACGTGACCTAAAAATCTATTGAACTTAATTAACTGTTTAAGGAAGGTCGGGTTTTCAGGGAGACCTCCCCTATTTTTTGGTTGGACATCTATTTAGTAGCATAGAAAGATAGTTAGAGGGGTTCAAACATTTTAGAGATAGATAATATTTTTTTTTTGTTGGTAGTTATTTTCTAGAAGGAGAACTTTTGATGATACAGTTTTGAAAGAAAGAAAATTGGAAATCTTGATGTCTTTGTTGCATTAAAAGGATATAGTGTTTCAAAGTTTAAATCTTTGTGTTGAAATTTTGTGGGATGTTATTTCTTTGAGAATATCAGTTCATGTGAAACATAGTCTTACAATTTTCTCATGTTGAATGTGTGGTTTTGGAGATCATCTTTTCTTTAGTCTTTGATGCTCTGTGTTAAGATGAATTAATATAAACTTTATTTTCTGTTGATATATCTTTAAAATTGAATTTGGTGTTTCGATAAATAAATTTTCTTCTTTTGTTTTATTTCTATAAATTTTCTAAATGGTTGATGATATCAGGAAACGAGTTCCTATCTTTGATAATTAGAAATGATCCTATATGTGCCTCTCATCCAAGAATGAATAGGCAACCTTAAGTACTTTCTAGTTAAAAGTACATGTTGTGTAATCAAATAGACC
Source organism: Thuja plicata (assembly GCA_018584345.1). Classification (NCBI taxonomy): domain Eukaryota; kingdom Viridiplantae; phylum Streptophyta; class Pinopsida; order Cupressales; family Cupressaceae; genus Thuja; species Thuja plicata. The sequence goes on along the minus strand of MU223207.1, from coordinate 2,412,337 downwards.
ATTCATTGGATATCCATTAAAGGGAGTTGTATCTTGTAAAATAACTCAGAGGGAAGTCATAAATTTACACTTACCCAACTGTTGTGTGTAGAATTTCTCTTCTAAGGGGGTAACAGAGTAGTTTATTAAATTAAAGAAAGAAGGAAAAATCCATTTTCCAACAATGTGGAATCATAGGATAATATCCAGCACCAAGCCACAAACATACTATAGAAATCACAACACAAGAACAAGCATAGATCAACCACATATAAAAATAGCAAACTAATCAAATAGGAAATCAAATTTTTTTTTTTGATGCAAGATTTTAAAGATCATATGATGCTCTTGCATCATATTTGTAACCCCCATGGTGACTAGATGCAAGCTATCTAAGGATGATGAATCAAGTACAATATGGATGCAACTCTATACAGATCCATGATTGGTAAGTTGCATTATGTTGTTCAGTTGGAATAGTGGCCAGATTTCAAGCTAATCCTAAGGAATCTCACATGGTAGGAATGAAGAGGATATTTAGGTACTTGAAAGGGACAAAAGACTATAGTCTATAGTATGCTCAAAAAGGTGATTTCTCTTTGAGTGTTTTTACTGATGAAAATTGTGTAGGAAACATTGATGATAGAAAGAGTACAATTGGAGGATCATTCTTCCTAAGAGGAAGAATTCTATCATGAATAAGTAAGAAGCCAAATTGCATCTCCCAATCTACTATAGAAGCTTAGTATGTAGAAACATCTATCAATTGTACTGAAATTGCATGGATGAAGCGGATCCTAGAAGGTATCAAAGAAAAGGTAACTAAGCTTGTGACTATCTACTATGATGATACAAGTGCAATCAACATTACAAAGAATCTAGTAATGCATTCCAAGACTAAAAATATTGCAATCGTGTATCTTTTCTTGAGAGATCAAGTGCAAGAAAGGGTAGTCAAGTTGGAATATATGCCAACCAAGGAGAAGCTAGTAGATATATTAACTAAAACATTACCTAAAGGTACTTTTGACTATCTAAGAGGTGAGTTAGGGGTTATTCCCATACCTAAATGACACTAAGATGTTATTGTAATCATCAATCGAGTAGACTCATTGAATAGATTTCACTATTAGATTGATGTTAAAAGGGAACTAGTCCTTATGGGGAGTAGTCAGAGTCAAAAGGAAGCTATTGTAGAAGTACGTGACATATGTGGCATGTTTGAAATTATTGGCAAAGGGGTAGAAGAAATAGATATAGGAATTGGGGAGAATATCAGAAGAAGACTTTGAAGGAGAAGAACTAGATGAAGACATAGTGGGAGAAGTCGAGGAAGATCAAAACAATAAGTTTGGTGCATCAGCTAAGGGGGAGAAATGTTATCATATAAATGTAGTATTTCCATAAATGCCAAAGGGGAAGATTTTTGGAATAACTAATGTTGATCTTGATTGAGTGTTCATTGGTACAAGATTGATGACAAGAAGATCAATTATTGTATTTTCATTGATGTCAACTTGGAGTTATATTTGTTGACAATGTTTTTGATGTGCTAGTAAGTATCTATGCAAATAAATTATGTGTTGCAGTAGGAATTAGAGTGACTGATCAGTATTGAATACTTAGAGACGTCTCTCAATGAATTTTGTATGATTGTATATGATAGAAAGAAAAATGGAGCAATTTATGATAGACTAAAGGGCACCATGGCAAACAGAAGAACATACAGTGTCAAATAGTGAATGATTTGATTGTTATATCAAATTAATATGGACCTAATTGTTGTGGTCATGATATGATTATCTTGACTATGATATGTGATTGATGCTACCATTTCTATAGGATTGGAGTACTGCATGGCATTATTTTAGTTGATAGAGGATCAATTTGTACAAGATAGAAAAAAGTTTTTAACAAGTTTGAGTATTTCATGATCGATGAGCGGTGATGATGTGATCAGTTGTGGTGGATACTTTCTTGATCCAAGTGTCAAGGTGACATGACATAATAAATTTTTAATTTTGATATAGTATTTCATTTTTTGAGGTGATTGAATCTATTATGTTTTGGAAACGTGTTAGAGAATTTAAACAAAGTTTGTATATTCTTGTTTTAAATCAATGTGTGATGGATCTTGTGGATGACTTGAATTTATAGTCTAATATTCTATATTGATATTACATTTTAGGGTTCAAGGATTGAGTGCAAATTATTTTAATGAATGAAATTAAAATTTAATAAAAAATTTAAGCCAGATAATGCCCTAATGTTTTAGTAATAACTGAGAGGGGGGGGTGAATCAGTGGCCTCAAATTCATATCCAATTTAAAATTTAATCCACCAATAAATACTTCACAAATTATTAAGTCCCAACAAGATGTATGCCTTTACTTGAAATAAATAACTGTCTGTCAGTTTACCTTGTCTGTCCTTATTCTCCTTATAAGCAGTAAACTGTATTTACCGATACTCAGTAAATATGCAGAGTATACCAATCAATCCATAAATGCATATGTAGAATGTAAAACAATAAAGTAATAAACCATACACATATAACACAAGGATTTTA
>MU223207.1:2336287-2402910 GCA_018584345.1 Thuja plicata | reverse complement strand
CTGTTAAGAGACTTAATGCTTCAATGGTTAAACTGAAACAAAATGACCTATTTCTAATGCAACTTTGAATTGCAGATATTCAGATCTATTTATGCACAATACCTTTCTGATCAATGTATCAATTCAACTCCTTTTTACTTAGCCTTTTTTTCTCTGTGATGCTGTGCTTCACTGTGTGTCAGTGTCTGCAGAATTCTTTAGCTCTCCCTTAGCTTGATTGATCAGGACTGCATGAAGTTAATCCTTCATCAGTTTCTCTTTAGCATCTTCTATCAGTTCACTCCCCCGTATATCTAATTGCTTGCAAAAATGAATTATGCTTGTCTCTTATATAGACATGATATTCCTTAATTCTAGGTTCTTGATTCTTGATTCTTGGCATGAAAAACAATTCAGCCAAATTGATTTATGGCTTTAACTCCTAATTTATCTCGTAGTTATCTTCTTGCCAGCTGTACAAATCAATTACTTAACGGTGGTTGAATAAAGAAAATAAAATAACCAATTAAGTCTATCCTTTAGCTCTGCCAGCTAGATATTTTGTCATTTTCTGATCTCTCTGTTCTGTCGGTCAATTATGCAGTTTGTCGCTGGTGACAACTACCAGTTTCATCTGTGCAGCTTCAGTTAGCTTTGGGATCTCCGTCCATCGGGCATCATTGGATCTTGCTCGTTGGGAAACACTATGATTCTACTTCGTCAGACAACACTGTCTTCTGCTCGTCGGGCATCACTGTGACTTTTTCTCTGTCTTTACCGATGGTGTGCAATCCCCTGTGTAGTCTTACACTTGTTGAATACTTGAATTTTATGCATTGTTGAAAGCATAACCTCTATTCCATTGATTCTCTGAAGTCTTTGGCATGACCATACAGATGATATCAAGTTGACATCAATGAAAATACAAACCATTAACTGATTTAATGTCTTGCATCATCTTCAACTTAATATAGTCAAACATTCAATCAGTTACATGTCATCACTAATGAACATGTAATGTATTTATATGTAAATCAATGAATTATACTAGTGTAGATTATATATGCAAAGGTGTGGTCGAGTGACTCCTAAAAGGGTCTTCTCCTAACTAGACATCATTATAAGGTCCTAACAGGGCTAGGCCTTTAATAGGGAACATCTCAGAAGAGTGTAAATACTTATGGGTACTAATTCTCACCATGGTTTTGCCCTCTAACCATAGGTTTTAACGAGAAAAATACTAGAGTCACTTTGTTGCTTGGTTTGGATGTTTATTTGGTCTCTTTGTTTATTGTTGCATAAGGTTTAAAGTTAATGAATGTTGTTAATATTGTTGAATGAATTATGAAAAGTTATCATCTGAAATATTACTAATCCCCCCAATTAATCTTGGACCTTATATTATTAACACAATCATATATAAAATATGTTCATTTTGTATGACGAAATATACATTATAAAAATATTCCAAAATAACTATTATAAAATATTTTTCATTCTTCTAATAACATATGCCTATTTTTTATTAAATTATTTTCTTGATTGTATCATAGAAAACATGTACATATTTTATATAAAAAATAATAATAAAATCATATAATTTAAATGGATGTTTCTTTACTTATACAACATTAAATACATAGGAAAATACTTTGAAGTACAAATTTATCCACGACCAATATAAATTCATTTCACTTGCACATACTAGATTGTATAAAACATTTAAATAAAATTAATATAGTTTCATTTCACTTACACATGATAGATTGTATAAAACATTTAAATCAAATTGATTAGAGTAGTTGAATAAACTATGGAAATCACACAAGCATATTTTATGAGATTTTACATGACTTGGGAATCCATATTTAATCAGATTTTATATTTAAATTTATAGCTTCCAAATAACATATCTTACAAATGAATCTAAGGAAATACGGGAAATAACATAAAATAATTTTTTTCTATTTGAATGCCTTTCATTAAGAATTATTGGAAAACTTGTGCTTTAAATCTTAAATAAAATATTGGGTATACCTACCCAATACAAAATAGACAAAGAATAGTATAGATAGCCACCAATAAGATAATATAAAAATCTTTGTCTAATTATAAAAATAATCAAATTCTAGTATGATTTATATATGTAAGAAAAAATTATATAATCATAATACTAAATTCAATGAGCTTGAGGGAAAGAAAATATCATACTACATAAGAAAAAACACACATTCTTAGAAATAAGCGGACAGTCTATAAATATTGATTACAATGCCTAAGAACACCATTGAAAACTATATGTCTAAATATTTTTACAAATCAAAACACATACATATACATCTAAAATATGTGACTCACACACCTCAACTAAAATAAAGAAATAATATTATTAGAAAGTATGGTAAATGAAAAACTAATCTGTTGGGATTAAGGTATTTATTTAAGAAAAATGTCACCTAAGTCAATTGTAAGATATTGAAAGAAAGCTGACTTTGTGAGTGTAATAGAATTAATACGATATCACATTTATCTACTAAAGAAAGAACATAATTTAATTACATTTAATGATTTAAATTATATATTTGTCAAATAGTTTTAGATCCCTTTGATATTTGGAAAGAAGTTGTATCTTACATATAAACCCTCTTTAAATAATTGTTGGAAATTCCAACTAACATTTCAAAAATTATTTTAGAAAGTAAACAAATTAGTGTTATCAAGTCTCTATAACTTGATGATTTAAGAAAATTATTTTTTGAAATGAAAGATGATAAGGCCTTAGGTAGTGATGGATTCCCTTCTTTCTATTTCCAAAGGGTTGACATTTTCTAAGGATTTATATTTGGATTGTGATATGCTGGAAATGAGATTCTATCCTATAAATGCAAACTAAGATCTCAAATTTGAATGGCATATCATTGAAATATGAATAGGATGAGCTACAACCCTAATAGGAGAGTTGAGAACTTTGATATACGTTCCTTTATAGCAATGGATTTGATATTGTGATATCTATGTAAAAGAACTTAGCCAAATGATCCTATGTTGATAATCTTCACCATAAACAAAAATATACAAAACTTGAAGGAAACACAAAAAAAAGATCTGGAAACAAGATGTCGATATGAATTGGTTAGTAACTAAAATTAGGATTCAAATGTGCAAAAGTGTCATTATAAACAACCTATTCCTAAAGTTTTCTTCATTAGTTAATGTCTTTAGATTCTAAATCATGAGGCTCTAGAGATTTTACACTGACAAAAGTAAGCCTAAAAGTGTTGGGTTGGTGAGATAATTGTCCTAGTTTAGGGGTTCTTGCATGTTCAAAGCCTGGGATTGTTTGTCTCAATCTTTTTTGTGAAAAAGTATGACTCTATATATAGGTGTTTCCAACTCCACAACAACAAAGTTGGTATAAAAATAAGTTTACCCCTAGTAGGGAAAAGGATAAATATAAATAGAATTTTTAAATTAACAATGGTATACCTTAGTATTGATAATGGTAGTGATTCAATTCTCTCCCAATTAGCCCTCCAAGTGTTTATAGAATAACATAACATGAAAAAAAATCATCATCAAAACATACTTTAAGATAATTTGTTGTATCTTGATGTTGGACTTGTACTCGGGTTTTCTCTTAAATAAATGAATTGGGGCCATTGGTGGAATGATAGAATCTATAAATTATAGTTATGAATGTTAAAATATTTCTTTTTATGATTTTCTATAGTTATTTCTCAATTTAGGCTAACTTTCAACAATTTAATGAAAATATATGTATTAGATCGTAAATGATGATAACTAACACTTGCCTAGGTTCAAATTTGGGCCACTTTTAGAGGACCTATTAGAATTCAAAGAATTCATAAGCCAAGATCACCTGCAGCAAAATACCTGTCACAAAGGCAAAGAATGGAGACAAAACTCACATAGATCTGAAAGATGAAAAATATTCATTCATAGAGAGAAATGAGGGAATTACAAAACAATTGATAATTACAAAGTGATCAATCCTAATAAAGGAGATCAAAACCCTAAGGAGGGTGGATAAACTAGGTTGCATGAAAAATTAATAAAATAATTAATTATTGCATGCCTAAAGTTTAGTTTAAGTGAACTAGAGATAAAAAGTCAACTTAATAATTAAATCAATAATAATTTAATTAATAAGTGAAAAGGTGACTTAACAATTAAATCAATGATGATTTAATTAATAAGTGAAAATACCTTTATACTCTAACACCCCCCTTAAGATAACCTTAGGGAGAAGCTAAAAACCTAGAAACAACTACTAAAAGTAGGAAATGGGTCCCGACAACAAGGCCTGATCAGGTACCAAAGTACAAAAAAGGTCTTTGTAAAAAGGAGAAAAGGAGATAACCCAGTCGGAAAAACCCCTCTCTGAAAAGAGATGAAGCCTAGTGAAGGACTAAAGAAGCCTCCAAACTAGGGAAAGTCGTAGAAAATGGGAACAAAGATTAGGTAGAGAAGACTGTAATCTGCATGAGTGCCCTAAAATGACATTGCTCAAATCTGGATGGCAAACAGGGAATTCATCAGAACTCAAAGATAAAGATGGAAAAAATACCAAAGTTTGAAGAGATGATCAAAAGAAGAACATGTAGAATGCCTCTAAAGAATGAAACTGAAAATAGTATCAAAGAATTGATGTAATCTGTACGAGTGCCCTCAAATCACACTACTCGAATTAGGATGGAAAAGAAGGCAAACATCAAAAATCAAAGATAAAGATGACAAAAAACACCAAGTCTGAAGCATCCAAAATAGAAATGAAAGAAGAGTGTCCATATGGTAATTGATCCATCTCACCAAAATGTATAGGTACTAGCCACTGCATCTTCCTAGTATATAGGAAAAAATATTGAATACATATAATAACTCCATCGAACCTGATGGGTTCTATTGAGGTATCAAATACTAGGCAAGTACCATAACTCAGGGATTGGACATCTGACTGAGTAGCTATCCTCCTTTATAGAAACTCATTTAATTTATCAACCTAGGGATGCATTACTTGAAATGGGTTAGAAAAGTATATGCACCTAGGATTCTTACTCAGACAACCCTCTGGCTGTAGGAAAAAAATTGATTTTGAAAGGAAACTATTCTATAGCTATAGGAAAAAAATTGCTTTGAAAGGAAACTATTCTATAGTTGTAAAGAATTCTGGAAAGGAAATGCAAAATTGAAAGCACTTGAAGGAACAATACAAATTGAAAACATAATCATAATGCTTTCAATAGTTTTGCCTCTTCGACTATAGGAAGTGCTGGAGTATCCTGTGGCTTTGGTTGCAGGAACTGTGTTAACACCAGAATTACAAAACCAAGATGTAGGAAACTTAAACTATATGCAAATGATCCTATCTAGCTAACATAGATTCCTCACCTAGTGGGCCCCCTTGAGTGAGTATCCAAACTCAATTAGATTGAACTATAGATTTAAAATTGCATTCTCTATTGATAAAAAATGTATTACAAAATTCAACTGTAAAGAAAGAGAATGTAAACTATAACTAATAATGCCCTCCTCACATAGGAGCGGGGATTTATTTAAAGAAGGAAAACATCTATCTTCTATCTAGTCGCACCATAAAGATAGGTGGAGCTTTTATTACAACCCTTTTAAACATGAAAGGAAAATATAAAATTGGAGATTGAATAGATCCATGAAAGAGTAAAGAAGTGCTTTTGACAACAAATCCAACTTCCCACTCTTCCCTAGATTTCCTCAGAGAATGTATTATGATGCATGGCTCTTTTCTCAACCACTTCCACCACGATCATCTGAATTCACCCAGTAGTGTTGCACTTGAGGTTTCTCCATGTACACCTGCTGTAAGACCGGGTCAAGCATCCAGCACATGGGCACATTTTACCTAGTCAAGGTAATAGTTTCTAATTCAGTGTACTGCACTCCAGATGTTAGAGAGATTTATGATAACAAACATCAAGATACACATACATCATTCATGTTTAAAAAAACTAATTAATTTTGAGGAGACATAACCATAATTCCAAAATATGTAATCTCGCATTTTCATCCAAGTGTCGTGTATTTAAGTATTTTTAACCACAAAAAAGTTTTGATGGCATCATACCACTTAATAGAAAATATAAGTAAAAATATATAGAAAAGTATGATGAAAACAAGGAAAAGGTCCTACTAAAAGATGTCATAGGGCTTCTAAAGTATGGCATTAATATGCATTATTCTTTCTTCCCCCTACGAAGATTAGCATCTTTCCTCAAGCACTAAAATATTCTTGATCTTCACAAGTATTCAAAGATCTCCTTCCTATGTCTCACTAGTCATGGAGGTTCCTACATGCCAGTAATAACCATTGGTGTGCTCCATTTTAATTTGTCAACTCATTTCCAGTTGTTCATCTACTTCATTGTCAATGCATCTATATAGTGGCCACAAGAGAAGAGGGGGTTGGAAGGAAAGTGGAAGCCACTTCTCAGGCTGAGGTTGCTTGCTCAGGTGTATACCATTGAACTTTTTGCATTGTAGCTCTTAGGTTTATAAGGCTGTCAGGTTCAACCTTCTTTAATACCAATGGTAATCTTTCCCATCTTTGTCTCAATCCCTCTATTTCTCTATTTCCATCTAATAAGGAGAGTCACTCAAACACTGCAAATACCTCTTCCCTATTGTTCAATATCATCTTTCTTTGGGTAGAGTCTTTCATTCCATATACTATCTCCATCCAATCACAATACAACCTATGGGGACTACCACTTTTTGGTCGTAAGGGAAGTATGATAGTTTGTTCAACTCCCCTATATTTCCTTAATTATTCCCCATAGTTTATCTCATTACTGGACCAAGAGAGTAAAGCGGATAAGTGCATATCTCAAAAAAATAGCAAAGGATTCCAATCAGTATCAGAGGGAACAACATAATTATGCAAGTAGAGTTCACATAAAAAATTCTGAATACAATCTAGTGACTATTCATATGGAGCCACAAACTCCTGTGGTGAGTCTATGCTTGTGTGTAGATCCCAAAGGATCCTCATCAATTTATACATGAGAAATTATTCTTTCAAACACAAAGCATATACCCTAGGAGGTGTTCTGCATTCTATGAATTGCGGAATTAGATTTGTAAAAAAATCTAACCTACTCTATAGAAATTGTACCTCTTGTTGTTTCCTACCTACTTCTCTTTTTAACCTATCATTTTCCAGCTCCCACGTTGAATTTTCATATTGAATTTGTTTAAAATAGTCAATAGAAAAGGAGTGAAGTGTTACCTAGCTCTTTTTAATTGGAGTGGCTGGAGTGACTTCCTCTACTGTTGTGATTATGTCTGACCCATCAATAGGTAATTCATTTGGGGTTGGAAAAAGGGCTTTTTTCCCTTGATCAACTTCTTGTTGAGAAGAAGGCATATCTACTTCTTTGACATATTCTATCTCCATGCATGTTGTTTCTATATTAACTATTTTTGTGTCTATTTTATTGGCTGCAGGATCTATTTCCATGATATTCAGACATTCTGTACATGGGCTCCCTACTTGTGGTTGTTCTTTTAAATATTCTTCAATTGGATCTTTAGGAGATGAACCAGTTATTGTAGGTGATTCTATTTTGTCTACCTCTGGTGTTCTCAAATGTACACTTCATCATGGAGGAGTCTCCATAGATGCGATAGGCCACTTTTGTGATGTCTATTGATTCTTTGGAGGTATGAATGTAGGAGAAACAAGTTTTTCTGATAAAACAAGGGTTTCTTCCCCAGCATCTACAGCTATCTTTGCCTTTCCCTTCTCTTTCCTCTGGGTACTCCGTTTTGCTTGTGGAGTCTATAAATATGAAGAACCCTCAGCTTTACTACCCCCTGAGCTAGGGTTTGGATTACCAAAAGTGTCTTTCTCTATTTTGGCCCTCGAAGAAGAGGGAATTTTATGCAAGGTCTCTAGAATAACGATGTAATCCTCATCAGGTGCAACCTCATCAGAGGCATTTCCTTATGTTTCTTGTTATCCAGGTTGTGGCCCTTCTCCTCATAACTGTACATGGGGTGTGGTGACAAAATCATCCCATGTCATAGGAGAATTATCTCATAAAGATCTCTTTACCAGGAGTTTTACCAACCCATGGTGAGTAGATGCATTCAATTTCCCCTTCTTGACTTCTTCTGAACTCAATTTCAACAAAGATTACAAGAAATTTGGTACATTGACAAGGCGGCCATGCTGCATATGACTCAATAGTTTGAAATGCACAGCATGCAAGTATGAAAATCACCCTTCACAAGTAATGTAACTTATCACATGGATAGCCAATCAAGAGTAATATTCTATAAGAGATGTTCTCTTCACCCCCTGCTTACTAGTCTTCAATACAACATCTACAGGTAAGGAAAACTCAGCCCTGACCGCTCGTGTGTCATGTTCATGCAGAAAAACTTCACCTATAAAAATAAGTCTTGAAACCTCTACAATCTATGCTTCTGAAGCTTCCACCCTTAATCCCTTTACATAGGCAACCCCATTGCTATAAGTGTGCAAGAATTCCACAGTCACAGATTCATCGCAACCACATAGCTGGATGAAATACATGAGCCAGCCCACGTGGTTAAATGCTTGCACACTTGTCTGATCCTATAATAAGGATGAGTGGTCCCCTGGCTCATGGTGTATTGGTTTCCCACCCATTGGTACTGAAAAACTATATAACCCAAAAACTCAAATCACTGTAATTTCCTCTGCAACTACCAACGATTTTTTCAAAATTTTCTCTCTATACCCTCAATAACAATTCTTCCCTCTTGTTCTGCCCTGTTCTCCGCCTAAAATTAAGGCTAAATAAAGATAGATAAATGCTTGGTGTGGTTTTCTAGGGATTATAACAGAGGAGAAGTTCAAAAAACTAGAGCTGGAAATGCGAGTTGGGTTTTGGAAAAATTAAAAACTTAAAAGAGAATTTTAGCAGAGAATTTCATATTCTTTGGGGTTGTCACACCAAGTAATTTCAAAATGACTGTGCATCATGGCTTAAGAAAGGGTTATTATGGAAAAACATGAGTTAACAAACTGCCCCCCATGAAAATTATGATAGGTGTCCTCACATGTGTGGTTATAAAATATAGTAGCACTAAGATGAAATACTAATATTAATTACAATAGAATGTATAATAATGTCAAATGAAATAAAAAATGTTGCAAACAATAAATGAAGGTGTACCTAGAGAGTAATCATGAATAAATGCTAAAATCTGGAAAGACCACATGACATGTGCAGAGCAAAAAGTACTGAGTGGCATAATAATGATGGGACATGAGAGTGAAAATGGTAGAAAAGGTTGATGGAATGTGATGTGATGGTGAATTTATTGCGGAAAAGAGATTTTTGTGGGAAACGTAAATTTTATTATGATGTTTTTGGGTGAAGTCAAAGAGACGACCAGAGCAAAAATTCACTCTGATTGGCTGTGGGAAATTCTTTAACTGAAGGAGGTCCATCAGCTGTAGGAGTATCTTCAGATGGAGGAGGTCCATTGGCTGCAGGATTGTATGTTGTGATAGGATGAAAATCAAATTTCCATAGGAACTCTACTTTAGTGGTTGGCTTATGGTAGAGATGGATTTTGTGACCATTGACCAATAACTTGAAGTGGACAGGGTCAATTGTAGACAATTGGACTACACCATTAGAAAAAACTTTGTCAACCTCATAAGGACTAAGCCAACGAGTTGTAAGATTACCTTGATTCTCTTGAAACTCGGAGTCATATAGAAGTGCCTAGTCACCAGTAAAAAACTGTTTATTTTGTATATGTGAGTCATGTCATTTCTTTCAGTGGAGCTGAACCAACTCTATGTTCTGTAAAGCTTCCTTTTAGATCTCATCTAGATAGTTAAGCTGTAGGAGCCTTTCTTTCTGAGCTACAAGAATATTCTAGTTGAGTTGTAATTTTGTTCGTAAATTTTTATGCTAAAATTCTATGGCCATTACACTAGTCTTTCCATAAACCAAATCAAAAGGTGTAAATCCTGTAGGTGCTTTCCATGTGGTGTGGTTGGCCCACATAGCTTCCTATAATCTAATACTCTAGTCTATTTTGTGCAACTGAACTGTCTTGGGAAGGATGGCCTCAATCTCCCTACTGGTGATCTCGACCTGACCATTCACCTAGGGATGATATAGACTAGACTTCCTATAAGGAATGTTGTATTCCTCCATAAGGGTAGTGATCAAATTAGAAGTGAAATGAGCTCCCTGATCTATGATCAATTCCCATGGAACATCATACCTAGTAAATATTTCCTCATATAAAAATTGTGCAACACTGTTATCCCTTACATGCTTCATTGCCTGCACTTCTACCCATTTAGTGACATAGTCAGTATAAACCAAAATGTGAGATTTTTCATTTGATGGGGGAGTAATCGGTCCCACAAAATCAATTCCCCATTTATCAAATGGAGTGACTATTACCTGAGGAAATAGAGGCATTTCATCTGATTTGGTGTGTCATTCCATTCACTGACATATATCATAATTGCGGGTGTAATTAGTTGCATCCTTATAGAGAGTGAGCCAGTAATAGCCAATATTGAGTATCTTCATGGTTGTATGTTTGGCTGCAAAATGGCTACAATAGGGTTCATCATGGTAGGAATGAAGGATATCATTTGTCTCATCCTCATGAATACACCTTCTCAGGTTTTGATGGGGTCCAGTGTAGAAGAGACAGTCGGCCATCCAAGAAAAAATGAATGTTTTATCTATTAATAGCCTCTTTCCTTTGGAAGAAAAATGTGGTGGTACCTTCTGAGTAACTAGATAATTGGCAATGTCGGCATACCAAGGGGTATGAGTGGAAATAGGAAATAGATGGTCATCTGGAAAACTATCATCGATGAAATTTGGGTCATCAACATTCTGCAATCTAGAGAGGAAATCAATGACTACATTTGTTTTCCCTAGTTTATTCACTATTGTGATGTCAAAATCTTGTAGAAACATGAGCCATCTGGAAAGCCTCCCTATGATATCATTCTTGTTAACCAAATAGTTGATGGCTACATGATCAATATGCATGAATATTGGGTAACCAATTATGTAGTGGTGAAACTTGTTCAGTGCATATATCACAGCGATAAGTTCTTTTTCAGTGACTGTGTAGTTCAACTCTATGCCCGTCAAATTCTTGCTGATAAAGTAGATGGCATGATCCAGAAGTCCATCTTTCTATCCTAGGAAAACACCCACAACATGGTTGGATACATCTATGTGTATATCAAATTGCAATTCCTAGTTAGGTCCTCTAAGCACTTGTGCCTGAGTGAGTACAACCTTCATTTGTAGGAAGGAGTCTTCACAAGATGCTATCCATAAGAATTCTAAATCCTTTTTGAGAAGCGAGTACATAGGCCCTGCTAATTTGATGAAGTCCTTAATGAGCCGTCTGTAATAACCAACATGCCAAGAAAGCTACAGACATCCTTTTGTTTGGATGGAGTAGGAAGGTGTTAGGAATAATAGTCCAAAAGAAAACTGAGAGGGGGGGTGAATCAGTTGTGATATAGATTATTAAAATTTAAACTTTATAAACCAAATCTGCAAATTTAAATGATAACATAGTAAATTCCAACACCATAACATAATATTTCTTGTTGAGGAAACCCTGTTAAAGGTAAAAACCCAGTGGGAATTAACACCCACAAATAATGTACTAAGAGTATAGTATCCCTGTTAAAAGATTTAGCCCTGTTAGGAGCTTGTTATGACATTACAGTACATAGTCCCTGTTAGGAGACAGACCCTATTAGGAGTCAAAATAAATAGTAGGCTCACTTTGAAGGCGCACTTCCCAAAGAAGTCTAAAGACACCCTCAAGGATTTACAATCTTAACAGGTGTATAAATAAAATACACAATCCAGTAAACTGTCTAATAGCAACTATCTTTTCTTGGTCAGTTCCAATGAAGTACTCTTCTCATAAACTCTTGTCTACATCCATCATCCAAACAAGACTCACAAATTTCACTTCTTCTTACTTTCAATCTCTTAAACATCTTTTCAAAAGAAAATATCACTCATATATACCCTCTTACAATAATTTATTAGGTCGACCAGTTAAGCTTTCCTAATACATAAATAATTAATTAGGTCAGCCAATTAAGGCTTTCCAATATACAAATCATTATTTTACCCCTTTCTAAGATAGACAAGGTACCTATAACAAGTAAACATCATTTATAATCCTTCAATTATGCTTCCAAATCCACAATCCATGCTCACAATTCATTTTACACGCTACATGTCTAAAGTCGGCCAAAAAATAGGTCTCCTTCAGAATACAAACCATAGTTGACATCACTAGTACCCAAACCACAATCAAACTCAACCCATTATTTCAACATATGTTGGTTTTCTACTAGTAATCTTGCATCATCTAAAATATCTTCGCTAGAAAGATATACTTGAAATACAGAGACCTGCTCTGTCCAGAATCACAGTTATGGCCCCGAAACCAGTCTTCACCAAATCAACTGTAAAATCCTCAATATGCAACATAAAGGCAAGCAAGATTAGGAATAAGGTCAACACACATCCTTCTACATAAATCCAACTTCAATCATTTTGAATTATCCATACGGTGTCGATACACTTCTTCCAATCAAGTAGCTAGTCTGTCCTCTCCATAGAAATATATGTTGACATCACTGACAAAATATGAATATCAATAGTATGATCAGTAACCAAAACTAATATCATCCAAAAATATCCCCCTTTTTCATTGATGACAACATATGGTAAAATCCATATGCATCAACCCAAAAGCACTCTATGTCAATACAATCTTCTCAATATCCTCAACACAAATCTCTCAAAATAGTAGGGATTTTCACATAGATTCCTTCCCCCTTTGGTAGCAATGGAAAAGGGTGCCATAACTCTTCTTTAGTCTTCTATAAGCTTTATCTTTTTCTAATCTTCATTTCCATCAACCAGGTGCAAGATCACCCAAATGTACTCCATAGTGTTCTCCTACGATCACTCCCCCTAAGGAGTAGATCCTTACATCAAGTCCAAAGAATGATATAGCTATGAGATCCACTAGACTGATGCACATCTGCATCATTTAATTATCATTGGGAGGGGCCACCACCCCAAGCATGACTCTAAGATATTCAAAAGAATCTTTTGGAAAATGTTTAGTAAATATATCTTCTATCCGTTCCTTTGTGCTAATATAATCCAGTTTAATCTCTTTATCTGATACCTTCTTCGTCAAGAAATGATAATTGATAGAAATATGTTTAGTCTTTGAATGCATTTCAATATTCTTTGACATATTCACTGTGCTAGTGTTATCACAATGGATAACCATTGGTTCTTTGAAAATTATTCCAATGTCCTTCAACATTTGTTTTATCCAAACAACTTGTTCACATTTTATTGCAGCAACAACATACTCTGACTCAGCAGTATATTGAGAAATATAGTTCTTCTTCTTGCTTAATGAAGAAACCAATCTTTTTCAAAGGAAAAATACACCACCAATTGTACTCTTCTTGTCATCCACATTACCTGCCCAATCAACATCTATATAATCCTACAAAGTAAAATCTTCTGATTTTTCATACCATAATCCATATTCTATTGTCTCTTTCAAATATCTAAAATCCTTTTTATAGCAGAAAAATGTGTCTCTTTAGGATATGCCTGATATCTAGCCACAATTCAAATTGCATTGGTAATATTTGGTCTAGTGTGAGTTAGATATTGTAGTCCTCCAATCATTGATCTATACTTTGTCTAAACAACACTTGGAGTCTCATCATTATTAGTCTGTTTGTTTCCAGTCACCATAGGTGTCCCAACAGGGTTACAATCTTCCATTCCAAACTTTTTCAACATTTCCTTAAGATAATTGGTCTAAGATATAAAAATGTCATTCTTACTCTGATTAATTTGTAAACCAAGAAAAAATTTCATATCACCAATCATTTACATCTTGAATTCATTTTCCATTTCTTCAGCAAACTTCTTACTCATCTTATCATTGCCTCCAAAAATGATATCATCCAAAAATTCATTAAATGCTTCAAACTTCACTCTAGAAAATACAACCCTCATCACAACAGAAAGCACAAAGAATTCAATCCATATCATAATAGAAAGTACACTGAAGGTTTCACCATAATACAATCTTGTCCGTGTAGGACCACACAGATTTGTATGTACTAGATCCAACTTCCCTTTTGCTGAATAAGATTTTCTTTTGAAATTGCTTCTAGTCTACTTCCCCATAACACACTCTCTACACATAGTGTTATATGGCTTTACAATCTTAGGTAGATGTCTTACTTCTTTTTTCATACTTGCCTTCACAATGTTATCAAAGTTAACATGACAAAGTCTTCTGTGCCATAACCAATTGTCATCAACCTTCACAATAAAACAAGCAGCTTCAAATGTGTTCAGTTCAAATACATTACCTCTGGATTTAGTACCAGATGCGATCAAGTCTCCCACTTTAATTTTGATAGAGCATTTACCATCAATGAATTTCAATTGATAATCCTTTTCCACTAACTGTCCAACACTCAACAGATTATGCTTAAGTTCATCAACAAGTAATACATTGTTAGTGTTAGTCTTTCCATCCAAAGAAATAGATCCAAATCCAATAATAAGCTTAGGATTATTGTCACCAAATCTGAAAACACCACCATCATGTCTTTTCAAACTAACAAACTTGTTTTTATCTCCAGTCATATGGTGTGAACAACCACTGTCTATAACCCATTCAAAATTCTTTTCAACTCGGGATACTAAGGTTTTTTCTTCGTGCATAGGTTCATCATGCTTAATAGTAATAAATCCAATTTTATCATAGTCACCATCATCATCATTAGATATACCCTCACTAGCATAGTAACATTCCTTGTCTTTTTAATACTTAGACTTGAAAAACCTAGGTTTGTGCTTTGGAACTCTTGTAGGAAATCTAGGTGCAAAATGACAAATATTGTTACATGAAAAGAATTTCAAAGGCAATTTTCCTTCAAACTTTCCTTTACCTCTCTTTTCTATTCTATAAATCACTGCCAAAACTTCATCTAGCTTTCTTTCTTCTTCTTGTATTTGTTTCCATTCATCAGCATAGGCTCCAAGTTCTTCTCTTAGATCATTACTACTGGTGCTTGCATTTCAAGATAAGGTCTTTTTGTTCTTGTGCATGGTTTCCTTGAATGCTAACT
The DNA here is from genome assembly GCA_018584345.1 of Thuja plicata. Lineage (NCBI taxonomy): Eukaryota > Viridiplantae > Streptophyta > Pinopsida > Cupressales > Cupressaceae > Thuja > Thuja plicata. The sequence goes on along the minus strand of MU223207.1, from coordinate 2,387,681 downwards.
CAAATTTAGGTAAAGTGTCTCCCAATTATACAACCTTAGATGTAGTTAACTTTCAAATCAACATCTCTCTGGTAAAGTTTAGTGTCAAAGGTATAATCTCCTCTATAGCTTGTACTTTAGTTCTATATGCAGGTGTCAAAGATCTGAGTATCTTTGCAATCCCTTCTTCCTCACTGTAAGTACCTCCAGAGTTTCTAATACTAGTAACCACTTTAGTAATTATTTCTCCATATGTCCCAATGTTCTCATCTTCTCTCATCTTTAGTGATTCCATCTTTGTCTTCCAATTTTGTATCTTTTCCTGATTAGTAAACTTGTCTCCAATATACAATGCTTCTAATCTTGACCAAATCTCATGTGCAGAATCCAAGTCCTTTACTTTAGTGAATTCTCCTTCTGAAAGTTCACTGATCATAGATTCCCTTACAACCATATTATATGAAAATAACTTCTTCTGAACTTCAGTATCCTTCTCTAATTTATCCTTAGTCACTATCTTTTCAATCTTCTTTGTGATCATCCTGTAGTCAATTCCTAGACATAGCAAATGTGTTCTCATCTTGTTCTGCCAACTGTCAAAGTTTTCAAGATCAAACTTTGGAATATCCTTCCTATAGTAATTCATCTTCAGGATCACCTCAAGTTGTTAAAATTTCTCTCTAAAGACCACAAGATCTGATACCAATTGTTAGGAATAACAGTCCACAAGACAACTGAGAGGGGGGTGAATAAGTTGTGCTATAGATTATTAAAATTTAAACTTTATAAACAAAATATGAAAATGTAAATGATAACACAGTATATGCCAACACCATAACAAATTTTTTTTTTTTTGAGGAAACCCTATTAAAGGTAAAACCATGGTGGGAATTAACAGCCACAAATAATGTACTGAGAGTATAGTATCTCTGTTAAAATATTTAGCCATGTTAGGAGCTTGTTACAATATTACATTACATAGTCCCTGTTAGGAGTCAAAAGAAATAGTAGGATCACTACCAAGGAACACTGCCCAAATAAGGTTAAATCCATCCTCAAGGATTTACAATCTGAACAAGTGTATAAAGAAAATACACAATCTAGTGAACTGTCTAATAGCAACTATCTTTTCTTGGTCGGTTCCAATGAAGTACTCTTCTCATAAACTTTGCTCTACATCCAGCAGCCAAAAAAGCCTCGCAACTTTCATTTCTTATTACTTTCAATCTTTGTCACATATTTTCACAAGAAAATATCACTCATATATACCCCCTTACAATAATTCATTAGGTCAGCCAGTTAATCTTTCCTACTACATAAATAATTAACTAGGTCAGCCAATTAAGGCTTTCCAATATACGAATAATTATTTGACCCCTTTCTAAGATACACACGGTACCTATAACAAGTAAACATCATTTACAATCCATCAATTATGCTTCCAGATCTGCAATCCACACTCACAATTCATTTTACACGTTACATGTCTGAAGTTGGCCAACAAATAGGTCTCCTCCAAAATACACACCACAACTGACGTCACTAGTACCCAAAACACAATCGAACTCAACCCATTATTTTAACATATGTTAGCTGTCCACTAGTAAGCTCGCATCATCTAAAATATCTTTTCCAGAAAGATATACCCAAAACAAAGAGACCTTCTCTATCCATAATCACAGTTACGGTCCAATAACCAATCTTCACCAAATCAACTGTAACATCCTCAATATCCAACATAAAGCCAAGCAACCTTAGGAATAAGTTAAACACACATCCTTCTATATAAATCCAACTTTGATTGTTCTGAATCATCCGTACGATGTCCGTACACTTCTCCCAATCAAGTAGCTAGTCTCTGCTCTCCATAGAAATATATGTTGACATTAGTGACAAAACATAAATATCAATAGCATGATCAGTAACCAAAACTGATATCATCCAAGAGAAGGTTCATGATGACTTCTATTTTAGCTGGATCTACTTGGATTCCCTTAGCAGCTATGTAATGACCTAAAATAACACCTTCCTGAATCATCATGAAGCATTATAACTGTTGAGGGACAAATTATGTTCCTTACACCTAGTAAGGACTTTGTACAAATTGGCTAATGCCTCCTCATAGGTTTCCCCATAAGTTGTGGATTTGTCGAAGTATATTTCCATGTAATCATGGGAGATATCAGCAAAAAAGTTGATTAGTGCCCGCTGGAATGTAGCTGGAGCATTATAGAGTCCAAAAGGAAGGATAGAGTAAGAAAATGTTCCCCAAGGGCAAGTGAATGTGGTTTTCTCCTAATCTTTAGGAAAGATCCCAATCTGGTTGTAGCCACTATATCTATCTAGGAAAGAAAAGTAACATTTTCCTGCTAAGATATCTAGGACTTGGTCTATAAATGGCAGGGGAAAATGGTCCTTCTTGGTAGTGTTGTTAAGTTCCCTATAGTCAACACATACTCGCCACTTTCCTCATTTTTTAGGGACAATGACTAAAGGTGAGACCCACTGGCTGTCTGAAATGGGGTAGATGAAACTAGCATTAAGGAGTTTTGCAACTCTATTTTGACTATTTCTCTTAACATAGGGTTTATACACCTCTAGAATTGTCGGACATGATGCTTGTCTTCTTTTAGGAAGATCCTATGAGTACACAGTTTAGGTTCCAAACCCTTCATGTCCAAATAATCCTAGGTGAAGGCTGTGGTATGGTTTTTCAGCTGGTTGGTCAAAGATGTCTGTTGCTAGTTGGTAAGTTGGCTATTAATACATTAGCAGTGGTCAGGGGAAACTTCCAACTACTTTGTGATTTCTACCATAAATGTGTCCATTAATGGAGACACTTGGACCTCATGGGGTAGAAATTGGTGGTAGAGTTGGTTGACTACAAAAGGTGGAGTTAAATTGCAATTGGGGTACAAATCTTGTAGGGAACAATTATGGGGGCTGAGACAGTTAATGGAATCAGAATCTAGACCATACTGGTTATGCAGAATGTTGGTAATTACGATGTCCTCCTCCTGTAGCTGTAGAAAAGTATCCCTTTCTAACATCATGAGGTGATCTACTGAGTTTACTACCTCATCTTCCTCCCATATGTGAGACCAAATTGGTGAGGCTAAATCCATTTGTGGTTGTGCTAGTGGGTATAAGGCTAATGTCTTAATATGCTAACCATTATATATAGTCATACCACCTGAACGACACCCTATAAAGGCATCAACAATGGCCAGCCAAGGTTGACCAATAATTATGGGATAGCCTCCTAATGTGACTTTAGCCAAGAGGATCATAAAGTCTACAGGGTAAGACCATGTTTCAAGGTCAACAACTATATCCTCCACTACCCCATTGGGTTTGACTGTAGAACTTCTTACAAGCTAAAGGACAGTGGGTGTTTCCTAGAGGCTATTGATTTAGATTTGCTGCATGATATCCTTTGACATGACATTTATGGTAGCTCCTAAGTCTATCAAAGAATTTTTTATGGCTGTCCCATTAATGATCACTTCAACAACTGGGCTACTTGGATCAGAATACTTGGGGACCACTAGTTTGTTGAGCATGATATTGGAAAGTTTACCTAGGACATGGACTGTTTGGGGGTCCTTCCACTTACGACAAGGATTTTTAAAGAAGGCTTCCTTTATAGCCTTCCCATATGTGGAGACATCCTTTATGCTTGAAAAAGCAGAATCTGAACATTGATGTTATTTAGTTGGTCTAGGATGTCAAAGGTTGCATCTTATTTATGTTTAGAGTGATCATCCTGCAACCTTTGGGAAAAGGGAGGTGGATCTGGCTAGACTTTTTTCAGTAATACCATTGGGCCTACTGGAGTGGATGTTGGACTAGTTTAAGGTAGGGTCTCATTTGGAGTTACTTTAGTTATAATAGGAGGTGTGGGCAGAGTAGTGCCTGACCATAAATGAATGTCATTGATTACGTAGGCAGGGTACTAGTTTGGATTAACTGAATAGAAATTTTGCTGAGGTGATGGCGGCCTATTATTAGGATTGGGCTAAGGTTAGGTAGGGAGTTGAGTAGGCTTAGGAGGTGCTATAGTGGCTGTAGAAGGTGGCATAGGTACTTGTTATTGTGGCTATTGTGGTGCCTGTAGGAGTCCCTACTACTGGTTTGGCCATTGCTGACCTCCCCGCCACTAAGGGTTTTGTTGCCAATTCCCTTGTGGAGGTTTCCAATTCCCTTGGGGTTGTTTCCATTGAGGACTTGGGTAAGCTTGCCACTATGGTTGAGGATTATTCCAAGGAGGGTACTGATTATTCACAGGTGGTTTCCATTGACTACTATAAAATGGACCATTGAAAGTAAGAGGGTCCTGAGGCATACCTTGTCTTTGAGCCCATGGTCTTTGTTGTACAACGAAGAATAATTGTTCATCATCTCTTTCAATCAGTCGGTAATTATGTAGTCTCCATGTTGGCAACCAACTTACAATGATAATCTATCTTCTTTTGTCTACAATGTGAACACAATTCTGCCAAAATAGCTTCGACCTCCTCATGTTTCCTTTTTTCCTGCATGGTGTCCAATTGGATGACCATATTATTGATGATGTCTTTCTTGAAGTTAGATAAAAAAATGTGTGATTTATGTTTGAGAGGCCCTAGTGCCATTAGTTTTTCCTGTTGTGGCCCTATATCCTCTACCCTTCTTTGTCACAGCTCTTGATTAATTGAGGCATATTTTCTTGATATCTCCCCATGTAGATTGGGTGATATCTCCCCCAAACATAAGATCCAAGGCTTCAGTGCATCCTTCATTTATACCCCATTAAAAGAGAAGTTTTTGGGACTCCTCATTGAGTTGACGATGAGTATTTTTCTGTAGGCTAAACAAGAATCTCGACACATAGTACTGTAGACTTTCATCCTCCTTCTGGTTCATTTTGAAGATGTCATCCCCTCTCATATCATTTCCCCTGTAGTATTCTTTATATTTCTTCAAGAAGGCTACCTTCATTTTATCCCAATCATGGACAATGTCCTAACCTAAGCCCATAAACTATCTTAATGTGGACTCCTTGAGAGTTATAGGGAAAAATTTGAGCTTATGGGCATTTGTAGTGTAGTTGTAATTACGGAAAAGGATGTCAAACTCAAAGAGGAGGCTATCTAGATCTTCGGTCACTGGGCCATAAAATTTTGGGAGTGTTGAGGAGGGAATATTCTTGAGGTTGTGGTTATCATGTTTATCAGTAATGGGAAATGGAAAGGTAGGGGGGTTTTTCATCCTGCACGGATGCAAAGGGAGTCCTTGCGGTCGGTAAATGAATAGAGGCAGTGGATTTTCTTCTTGATTATCTAGGTATGGGATTATGAGATTGGCCACGATTTCTGCAAATAGATTAAACTCAAATTTGCCTTCGAGAATGTGAAAGTTCAGTGGATCACCTTCTAAAGATGATGATGATGTTGATATAGGAAGGTCTACAATTTCATCCATGAACTGACCATCTTTTGTGTCCCCTTCCAGAACAAATGTATCTCCTGAACGGTTGTTTGGGTACATTGGTAAGTACCTTCCTAGAACGTCTCTTCTTCTTCTATGCATATAGATAAATGAAAGATTGCGGTGGTGGAGTGCAAGAATTTTTGATAGAGAATCCTATTTAAAAAGGATGTACATTCTTGAATTGAATTCTACAAATGGTTTTGTAAAATAACTTGGCTCGACACCATCCCCAGCAACGAAGCCAAAAAATGATTAGTTCTATTAAGGTATCAAATAATAGGAAAGTACCATAACTCAGGGATTAGAGAACTGACCAAGCAACTATCCTCCTTTATAGAAACTCATTTAATTTATCAACCTATTGACATATTACTTGAAATGGGTCAGAAAAGTATAAGCACCAAGGATTCTTACTCAGACCATGCTATGGCTGCAGGAAACAAATTGCTTTTGAGAGGAAACTATTCTATAGTTGTAGGAAGCAAATTGCTTTAAAAGGAAACTATTATATAGCTATAAAGAATGCCAAAAAGGAAATGCATAACTGAAAGTGCTTGAAGGAACACTACAACTTGAAAACATAATCATAATGATTTCAACAGTTCTGCCTCTTTTGTTGCAGGAAGTGCTGGACTATCCTACGACTTTGGCTGTAGGAACTATGTTAACACTAGAATTATGAAACCAAGATACAGGAAACTTAAACTATATGAAAATGATCCTATCTAGCTAAAACAAATTCTTCACCTAGTGATCCCCCTTGAGTGAGTATCCAAACTTAATTAGATTGAAATCTAGATTTAAAATTCATTCACTATTGATAAAAAAATGTATTACAAAATTCAACTGTAAAGCAATAGAATGTAATCTATAACTCATAAAGCCCTCTTTCTCACATAGAAGTGGGGATTTATTTAAAGAAGGAAAACATATAATTGTTATCTATTCATGCCATAAAGATAGGTGGAGCTTTTATTACAACTCTATTAAACATGAAAGGAAACTATAAAAATGGAGATTGAATAGATCCATGAAAGAGGAAAGAAATGTTTTTGACAACAAATCCAACTTCCCACTCTTCCATAGATTTCCTCAAAGAATTTATTATGAGGCCTTGGTATTTTCTCAACCGTTTCCACCATGATCATCTAAATCCTCCTGCTGGTGTTATGCTTGAGGTTTCTCCATGTGCCCCTGCTATAAGACCGGGTCAAGCATCTAGCACATGGGCGTGTTTTACCTAGTCAAGGTAATGGTTTCTAATTTGGTGCGTTGCACTCCATATGTTAGAGACATTTCTGATAATAGACATCAAGATACACATACATCATTCATGTTTAAAATAATTAATTCATTTCAACGAGACATAATCATAATTCCAAAATAAGTAATCTAGCATTTTCATCCAAGTGTTGTGTATTTAAGTGTTTTTAATCACACAATAGGTTTGGTGGTAGCATACCACATAATAGCAAATATAAGTAAAAGTATCTGGAAAAGTATGATGAAAATAAGGAAAATATCCTAGTAAAATTTTTCCTAGGGCTTCTAAAGTATGGCATTAATATGCCTTATCAGAACCAGGGAAACATATAGAACCAACATGAAATACCCCACATAATGATGATCATGGAGAGGCACAATAGATACACTGAGTTTGACTGTCAAAAAACATTGCATAATGAAGAAAGTACAAGTAAATAATAAAGTATGATTTCAAGGATGATCAGTTGCTTGACACACAAGAGGCTACATATCATGGAAGGAACACTCACATGAAAAAGGTACAACAAACCCCCCACGGAACATTATAATATAGTAAGAGTAAAATCAGGCATAAAATGTGCGGGATCCCAAGCATGCATGACGACACTTTATCTCAATGCATTTGCAAAAAAAAGAAATGCTACAGAAAAAGATGTCTACAATATCCAAGAATGATGGAAAGTTGTAGGTACATGAAGAACAACTAATATGGAGTCATCCCATGCACAAAAAATGATCCTGGGACCTGAAACATCCAAGATATCCAAGAGAATGTAAAAATGCAAGAAAAATAAATAAAATATACCTTGAGCAGATTCTGGTAATGAGACCCATTCAAGAAGAAGGAGAACGGAACCAATTTTTTGACACCATGTGGAAGTTGAAAAATGGAGTCCAGAGGAGCAAGATATGGTGACTAGAGTGCAAAATAAAACCCTGAATTTGACTAGAAAAAAACCTTCAAGATGTAAAAATTAGAAAACCAAATCTGAAAATCAAGTTGGACTCAGAACCAACTTTTAGAAGATATCTCATTTGAAAAAAAAAGCTTTCGTTTGCTCAAGTTATGATCACAAAACTGATAGGAGGTCAAACCTGGCGGAGGTACCAAAAAAAGATTTTAAAAAACATAAATTTTTTTTGTCCGTCGCATCAAAAACCATGTGCTTTTTGTCCATCACCTTGATTTTTGTGCCCTAAAAATGGGTACATGCAAATTTTTTTGCCTCAAATAGTAAGTTTGTCCAAATTGGATGTGCCTTATATGGAAATAGGGGCTTTTGGTCATTTTGAGCACATCCGTGAGGTCAGTTTGTGCCTAAAGTGCTCCAAATAAAAAATACGCTCCATATCAACAAAAGAAAATCTGATAAAAATTAAAAACCTCGACGCTCCATACAATCTTCAAAAAACCTGAGAACGGGCTGCTCCAACAAGGCTTTGATACCATGTTAGAATTTAAAGAATTCATAAGCCAAGATCACTTGCAGAAAAATACCTGTCACAAAGGCAAAGAATGGAGACAAAACTCACATAGATCTGAAAAATGAAAATATTCATTCAGAGAGAGAAATGAAGGAATTAAAAAAGAATTGATAATTACAAAGTGGTCAATCCTAATAAAGGAGATAAAAACCCTAATAAGGGTGGAAAAACCTAGGTTGCATAAATAATTAATTATTGCATACCTAAAATTTAGTTTAAGTGAACTAGAGATAAAAAAAAGATGACTTAATAATTAAATCAATAATGATTTAATTAATAATTAAAAATACCTTTTTACTCTAACATGAACTACCTAGGAATTCTAGTCTACTAGGACTAGAATACTAGTTTCCATAGTCCACTTAGAGAGGGGATAAAAAGAGTGGTGCTAATGTACTAGGACTTAGGAGATACAATTTTCTCTCAATGTTGACATAAAAATAATAGGATATGATAAGGCCCAAAAGTCTTAAAATGACCCATGAGGAGGTACATCAACAAAATTGACAAAAATATTGTGAAATTGTAAGGGGATACAACTTATGATGTTACATTCAACCCCCACTTTAGTTGGAGTATGAAATTATGCTCATAATTGTGGTAAAATAGAGATAAAGAGATAGAAAGAATAAGAGAAACACTAACCAGGGACATGATAACACTAATTTTAGAGATGATCCAGCTCCCTAGCGCAAGATCCTATCAATTCATACAAAATATTCAAATATACACAATGTGAAAAATGTTTGAAAAAAAATATTCCTGATCAACTAGTTGAAGAGACCTTGATGTCAAAATTCTCTAAAATGCTAATATCATTCTCATAATGTTATTGTAATACACAAGTGGACTTCTAGAAAGAACAATAACACATAAAAAATGATGCGAAAAGAATATATAGTCCAACAACTAGAAATATGTATTATAGTAGGGTTCTATGAGAAGAACCATGAATTTTATTGGCCAATAAGGTATATTATGTTGATTGATTGAAGTTAAAGGAATGTATTCTTTTGGCTAGCAAGTTGTGTTATAATAGGTGATCTATGGAAATAGGAAAAAGTTCCACTAGAAAAAAATTATTTTATGTTGTGTGATCCATTTAGTACTAAAAATTATTATATTAGAAAAATTTATTATATTAATTAACTCATAGTGATGATCACATGATATTAACAATTAAACTAGTAAGCCTTATTATGCTTGCTGGCCAATGACTAATAAAGTATAATTGTTTTTCATCAAGTGATCTAATAGGAAGAAACACTATGATAAATGGTCAAAATATAGTTAAGTTATTGATCTCCAAGTTATGCTGTCTATTAGTGTCACACACTTAGTCATAATCAAGGTAGGTTGGTCGGTCATCACTGCGACCAAGCCATCCAACTAAGGTTGAGAAATGTAAATGAATCATGTAAATATTATGCATTGAATGAGAAGTAGTCATTGCCAAGAAAGTCAGTTTTCATCGAGTAATCAGTAGTTTTCAAGTAGAATGATTGTCGAGTTGCATAAACAGTCAATGCTGAGTGATAGTTTTGACCGAGCATCAAAGTTTACATATGCCAAGTGAGATAGTATTGATATATGTGTTTGGAATGACATAAAAACCAAGGTAAACTATTTTGGCCAACTTATATGAATCATTTAAATATTGTTGAAGATATTTAATGCAATAATTACATGTTATATCTGAGATCATTAATCCCTATGCAAACAATACAACCAATCAAAATTAGGGATGCTTAAGCGGCAAAAGGGATGAATCTAGATAGTTGATCTTGATCTAGATGCTTCATCAGTTATCTATATATGGGATGCTTCACCCCTAAATATATGTATGTGTGTGGATGCAGATGAGGAGAGTAGAGATCGGTTGTGTGTGTATGTAAAGAAGAGTTTTGCATATTTGAAGCATAGACCAAACAGAGTGACTAAGAAGAGAAATGAAGGTCATAACAGAGATATATCATATTTTGAGATCATTTAAGAGTTGGAAAGAGGAGACCCATTATCAACATTTGAAGTGTAGACTGAAGGATTAGGTATTTATACATTCTAGTAAGTGAATCAGGGTAAATCTCTTAACAGAGTGGTCCTAACAGGCCTATGTAAATATCTTAACAAAGTGCTTACTTTGTTGTAAGTTTAAATCCTTTAACAAGGTAGATTGTATAATTTTGCAAGCTCTTAACAGGGCAGACCCCTCATAGGGTAAATCATCAAAAGTTATCTAAATTTTTAGCCCTAACATGAACACTTTGTTACTGTAGTAGTGAATATTTGTGAGCGTCATCCCCACCCTAATTTTACCTTTCAAGGTTTCTAGGTTACCAAATATTTGTGTTATGTTTTCATTATGGATATGATTAGATGTTAGATCTATTACAACATTTCAATTAATGTTTATGAATAAATGTTGAATCAGTTTATTTTAGAAGTGTAAAATTTTTATAGATCTGATTTACCCCACCCTCTTAGTATACTTCTTTCCATTATTAGACTTCCAACAATTGGTATCAGAGCATTTTTCTCTTAGTAGAAGTCTAACCACTTGAGATTTAAGATCTTGGAGATGGAGGTTTATAATTTGGGAAAGGTCATTGAGAATCAAAAGATTGATATCCATCTGGCACAGCAGCAGCTTGAGACAACAAGAAAAGAATTGAGAAAATCCTTCAAGGCTAGGAAAGAATTGGAAACTCAGATGAATGACACTTCATATAAAGAAGAAGACATTGAAGATTTATTCGACAATAAACATTCTAGAGAAAGTAATGCAGTAATTGTAGATCTATTGGTGAAGAAAAACACGCTGAAAGAATGAGTCAAAAGTCTAAAGATAGAACAAGAAACTCAATCAATAACATTATGTGAGGTGATTGATCCGAAGAAGAAAGCTGAGGAAGACAAGATAATGGCAGAAGAAGATAAGAGAAAAATGGATACTAGACTTGATGAAAGGACAAGTGATGTGCAGAAGCTCACAAACAATCAGTTGGACATGGTAAACCAACTATTATTTGCAAATAAAGAGGTAAACATAAAATAAATTGAAATTAAATATCTGAGATCAGAGAACAATTAATAGAAAAATGAGTTGAGATCTGAAAGAGAACACATTGAGAGGATAAACAAGCCTAATGAAGCCTTGAGATACTTTGAGGAACTGATGAGGTCACCAAGAAGGACCAATGACACCTCTGGAATAGGCCATATTGAGCACCTATCATCCACTGAAGAAGGAGAATCATCAAAGAGTGGAGAATAGAGAAATGCAAAGCCAAAGAACAATAGACCTACATGTCATCATTGTGGGAAACCTAGTCACACATAAAACATTTGTCGAAGAAAGAATTGTAAGTCCAAACCTAAGCCTATCTTCAATAGATATTTATTTAGCTATAAGAAGCATGGACATCAGGCACATGAATGCAAGTAAAAGACTAGAAATACACCTGCTTCACCTAGATTTCAAGGACATTGTTACAATTGCCAGAAGTTTGGTCATAGAACCCAAGATTGCAGATCCAAAGAAAAATCTAATTAGACATCCAAGAAACAAGGAAATGCACCAAGGAAAGGTAACACATTCAATTGGGACTACAATACAAGGCATAGCTATCATTATTGTGGTGAAAATGGTCATATTAAAAAAAAGTATATAATGAAACACTTTAGAGGTAAATCGAAGAGTTGGATGAATGGAAGTTTGGTCTGTTATAGTTGTTACAAGATCAGTCATACTAGGAGAGACTGCACGACCAAAGAACCATCACCTATTGTTGACAAGATAAAGAATTAGATAAATATGACATGGAGAAAGAAAGAAGAAGCAAGTAATAATGGAAGCAATGAAGCTGAGATCACCCAATAACATGGATCAGGTGATCACACTACTTCCAATTATGCATACAGGTATGTAAGGAACTATTTTCTCAAATGCTATAATTTACACCGGTTCCTAACATAAGATTTATTAAAGTCCCTATCTACATAAGTTAAGATGCATTAGGAAAAATCTAAGACAAGAATCGAACAAAAAATTAATATACACAATTGGAGCCAAGCATCAATATTAGTATGTATCGAGCCCCCATATTAACTGAGATGATATATTGACCAAGTGTCAGTAGTGACCGAGTCACTATTTTGACTGAGTGATGGAATGAGTTAGCCGAGATATTTATTCAAGGACTGAGTTAGTTGTTTTACACCCATCACTGTATGAAACATTTAATGAAGACCTAATTTGACCGTTTGAGGGTATATAATGGATTTTTTCATTCATTTTAATTTCAAAAAGTGATTAGATTTTTCAATGTGATTCAGAAGATATTCGAAGAGTGATTTGAGAAAAAATTGTAAAGATTCCACTATGTATCATCAGAAAGTACTATGAAAGGTTGAAGAACCATTGTTGCAAAGTTACCCCCAATTCATTTTATGAACCCTAATCTCATAAATGGTTGCTAATTAATCTATTGGAGTGAAGAGAAAAGATAAGGAATGAAGAATGTTCAGTTAGTCAGGAGTGACACATGTTCACCACCCAATTTCTGAGTTGTACCTAAGACTGTGGTGAAGGGTGATCTTTTAGGAGCCATGTCATCGAACCCACCAATAGTTCTTATGATCCATGATGTGAGAGCATGCTACATGTGTAAGATTAGTTAAGTTGGAGATTTTGAGTTGAGGGAAGCCTATAACAAACTATGTGAAAATGGGGCATTAAAGGCTGAGCATCGACACATTGTTGATAAAGGGTTAGTTTGTGCCCTAGATTTCCCTTGTGACTTCAAAATTGAATGGATCAGGATATTTTTGAGTAGAACTCATGATATGAGATTGTGGATACATAATGGACCAGTGAAGATTACAAAGGATATCATCCATTGAGTCACTAGTTACCCTATTGTGCAAGGGAAAAGTATAATGTGTTGTCAGAGTAAAGAAGAGGTTGAGAAGAACACTTTAGCCAAGTGGAAAAAGAGAGGAATGACAATTTTATAGTATTTGATGGATAAATCCATAGTTTCCAAGAAACTTTCATGCAAGAACCTATTACAGAAGAGAAGCAGGAAGAGGGAAAGAGAAGAACTCAGAAGTTGCTCAGAAAGTGAGAGCGAAATTGTAATCTGAATTAATTGAAAAAGAAACTACAAAGTTCAACCTATAAAGGTGAACGAAACCCTAAAATAGGAAAATCTAGGTTGCACATTAATAATTAATATAAATATTAATTATAATGCACCTAAGAGATAGCTTAAGTAAACGAGAGTAATAAAGAACTTAATTAATTAAATCAAAGTGATCTAATTAATAAGTGTAAATAGATAATTACTCTAACACCCCCCCTTAAGAGAAGCTAAGGAGGTAAGATAACCTAGCATAGCTATGAAAGCAAGAAAAGAGGGTCCCGACAACAAGGCCTGATCAGGTACCCAAGCACAACCAAATCTCTGTAAAGTGGAGAAATAGAGAAAACCACATGGGAAAAACCCTACTCCAAGAAGAGATAGAAGAAAATGGAGAAAGAGAATGGCTCAATAGACTCTCTCAAAACCATAAGTACAATCAAACCCCCCATGAGAGAGGGATGGGACACCAAAGCCCCCCCAGAATGATGGAACCCCTGTATGAATGATCGAACCAATGGAAATCTAATGTGGAAGAAACAGAGGTACAAAGTAACAAGAAAACCCCTAAATGAGAGGTGAAACCAGAAGGCCAAGATGGTGCTCAAAGGAGAATGAATGAGACTCCTGGAATGGAATCCCCAATGAAGGTGGGCCAATAGATGACCTAAATCTATCAGCTGGGAGGAGATGAATATCCTCAGATATGCCCTCAACAACTAGAGGTGAAGGCTCGATGCAGGGAATGACCATAATAGGGACTGCTGAAGAAGAATCATGTTGAACAAAAGTAGGCGCAATAGGAGGAGGAGGTGGAGAAGCCACAACACTGATCTTAAGAGCAACACAAAAGTTTAGGTGACCCGACTTCTTCTCACTAGGCACTTGTGAAGTAGGAGAGATATTCTCTAACACAGGAGATGGTAGACCAAAATGGGAGAAGGAGTACAGGCGGTGGGCATGATCAACTATCCCTATAGAAACTATGTGGCTAGTCACACTATCTCAGATGTGTACAGAATCTGTAGTGAACTCAATTGTCTTCTCTGTCCCACTGTGAGTAATCTGATAAATGGAGAGAAGGTTTGATGACAAGGATGGAACACATAGTACATCATGGAATGCACCACCATCAATGTCAATAGAACACTAACCACACATAGGCGTAACAGTGTCATTCCCCATCAAGATGTGTGGGGTAGTAGAGGCCACAAAAGATGAGAAGGAACTCTGAGAAGATGCCATGTGATTTAAAGCACCAAAATCCAGCAACCACCTAGAAGAGGGAGCTCTAATAGATGCACATAAGGCATGACACTCTTTGTTGTCTAACCCATCTTCCTGAGATGACGATGAAGAAGACCAGCGAGAAGAGGAAGAAGGAATATCAATGTTGCTCTTATGAAGAAGAGCTGTCAAATCAACAATCTGTTGGGCATATCCATCAACCTTCTTCTGAAAGCACTGAGACTCATCATCATTGAACTTATTATAGTAAGTACACTTGGGTTTGTCTATCTTTTATTTCCCCTTAGGTGAAGGAGGTGGGCTAGAGGAATGCTAGGAAGTAGAATCCTTCCAAGATTCTATGGATGATTATACATGTTTCTGCTCCGGTTTCCATGGAGATGGGTGAACAACCAAGGCATGGCTCATAGAACTTGAAGCATCATTCAACTATTGAATCTTTGACTGCTCTTGAGTCAACCAATCATAGAAGGCCATGAAGGAAGGCATATTGTGCCTAGGACCCAAGGCATCCATAGTGGAATAGAAAGTGGAGGAGAAAATCTAGAACTGTCCATGAAGCTTTGAGAGTATCAGAAAGATACACTCATCATGTGATTTGGTCTTCCCACATCCTTGTAAAAGTGATCGAAGAGCATTGAACTTCATCAAGAAGTCCTCAATGGTGAAAAAACTATCAGGAGACAAGGATATCAACTCTGAATCAAGCTGAAGTGCCCTGAATGCATTCACTATGCCAAAAAGATCTGCAAACTTTCCCCAATAGGCATGAGGAGTGGTCAAACCATCCAGATGAAACAGGAGGCTATTTGAAATGTGCAGTGCAATCAAACCCATGGCTTCATCCATTTTGTTCCTATGCTGAAGGACCTCAAACGAACACTGCAGAGTAGGTTGGTTCTCATCCAGACATGACCATAAGCCACATGATATGAGTAGCCTGGTAATGTGTGCTTTCTAGGTATTATAATTGTGTGGTGTCAGCTAGGCCACAGAGGGGTCCGAAATTGAGAGAAGAAGTAGATGGAAGTAGAAGGGTCATTTCTGAATTAAATTATAGAAAGCATATCCCCCCATAATGTATAATTCTATCCCCCCCGTACAACAAATAAACAAGTATAGAAAGCACAAAAAATGAGAGCAAAACCAGGATGCTAGATGTAGAGAGGGAGGAAATTGAAGCCTCTATTTCAATAGAAAAATTGAGATCTCAAATAGTCAATTCAGAAGACGAGACCAGTATCATCATGCCAACTCAAAAACACCTTTCCAACAATATTTCATTTTCCAAAAACGGACACCGTATGCACAAGTTACGGCTGAAAAACCAACTGCTCCTCCGAAAATGAGCTCTCTAGAAAAAACCAGAGACAGGAAAAAATTTGATGGTCAAACGACCGTCGCCCATCTGTAGCAAAAAAATTGACAGTCGTATGGCCGTCAGATGACAGTTTGTTGAAAATATTTTTAGGTGGCCAAAAAATTTGAAAATGGCCAGAAAATTTGAAACTTGCCAGAAAAGATGATCGGTAAGTGACATCACTACTGATGTCACCTATCGGTGGCAGGCGGTGGTAGGTAGGTGTTTGTCGCTAGTGGCGGTGGCAGTGTGGTGGCTCACCGGTGTCTCCCAGATGGCTTTCGGGTGATGCTACATCGATGAAGGGCTGGGCAGCGGCGGGAGTGGTGCGCCAGCGCGGGGCGGGCGCGGGTTGCGCTGGGGTGGTGCGGTGGTGGCACGTTGGTGGTGCGGTCGACTACGCCCTAAAACCTAATAAAAAATGCACTTTTAAAAAAAAAATTCTCAGGAAGCATGTCGTACGGCCTGAGGAGCAAACAAATTTTCCCAGAAGCTACTGTGGCCAAATATGGCCAACTTTATATGAAAAGCTGATCTCCCGTGCCCTTTGAGCGTAATGACAACATCCATTTTTACTCAAAATGCTCCAGAAAAAAGTGCCTCCTCTAGATTAAAGAGAAAACCCTAGAGAAGTTGTGGTTTTCTTCTTCGAATGACGGTTTCAAAACCTTCATACCAGGCAGCAACAGGGAAGCTCTGATACCATATAGGATTTGATGGATAAATCCACAGTTGCCAAGAAACCTGCATGCAAGAGCCTGTTACAGAAGAGAAGCAGGAAGAGGGAAAGAGAAGAACTTAGAAGTTGCTCAGAAAGTGAGATCAAAATTGTAATTTGAATTAATTGAAAAAGAAATTACAAAGTTCAACCTATAAAGGTGAACGAAACCCTAAAATAGGAAAAGCTAGGTTGCACATTAATAATTAATATAAATATTAATTATAATGCACCTAAGAGATAGCTTAAGTAAACTAGAGTAATAAACAACTTAATTAATTAAATCAAAGTGATCTAATTAATAAGTGTAAATAGATAATTACTCTAACAAATTTAAACGATCATAGATCCTAAGATTGACTTTGTAGTTAGAGTGATTGCACAAGAGTTTTATTAGTCAAGCATATTGGATAGTGTTCCCTAAATTGTAGTTGATCATGTATGAAAGATAGTGAGAAAGAATCATACATATGATCTTGCCAAGTTACAGATGACTCAACTTGCCATGAACCTATCATCAATTAGGAAGGCAATGAATTCTAAGTGTAAGTTTGGATCCCTATTAGTTTGCATTTTTTTATATGTTTAGAATATTTTTCCTACTATAGGAAATGTAGTATGGAGTCAGGCCCGACTAGTGACACAATAGATTAATGAGTTTATATAGCATATAGGAGAGAATTTTGATAATATCATGAGTAACTGCTTTGTTGAATTTAAGAAAAAGATGAGAATAAGGAGCAGAATCCTTGTTTCACTAGTAGAGAAGCATTATGATGATGTTTTTTTCTATTTGATATTGATTAAACATATTTACAAGATGTAGTACCAAGGGTATCATGGTTGAGGCCTTTACCTTATGAAGTGAATATAGATGAAACATATACAACAATCAAAACATTACTTGTAGAGGAAGTTGATAAAAAGACTACAGTATTTGGGAAATATGAAGAAGCAAAATCAAAGATAACCATGGGATTGAAAGTTGCAACCATGTAGAGGAAAAGAAATAAAATAGTGAAGAACCTTAAGAAGATGTTTGGTGAACAAGAAGAAGAAGATGATGCACCAATACAAATCACACAAGGTCAAGGTGAGGACCAATCTAGTGATTCAGAAGAGAGTGAAAATGAAGATGTGAAAGTGGATAAGAAGAGAAAGAAAGTGATGGTTTCTGAGTCAAATATGAAGAGGAGTTTGAAGTAGAAACATAATCCTCTTGCACATCTAGACCGAGAACCAGGGCATCAACAACTACAATAACAGTCGAGCCACCAAATAAAATATTAGTAAAGAAAGAGGAAGGAGAGAACTCAAGGAAAAGGAAACAAGTACAAACTGAAGTTGAGCCAAGAAAACCTAAGAGGAAGCCGAGAAGGAAATACATAATGGGTAAATATAATGAAGATGAAGAGATGATAGATACAGATGACATAAAAAAAATTAAAAGTTACTACACACAAACATCCTAAAAATGTTGATGAGATTTGCCACAACATCAAGAGTTCAACAGGTTTTTGAAGATTCAAGTTCATTAAGTTTGAACAGTTAAGTACCAAGGAAAAGGAAAATATTGAAGAAGCCATGATGTATATGTTAGCATCATAAGAGATGACACCTTTAGAGATTTGGAATCTAGTTCCTGAGGAATTTTTCAAGAATATTGATGAGAGATGACAGTCTTCTCTTAAGACTCAAAGGAAGATTAGAGAAGGGGCATTAGCCCAAATAATGCTTAAACTGAAATAGATGCAGAGAACCAAATTTATGGAGCAACATAGGAATCCATTCATTTCTAAATTGAGAGTTTATTCAATACTGAGGAAGGATGTAGAAGGAGTTGTACAACAGAGCCAAATAATATAGAAGATAATTTTTGGATTGTTAGTTGATGTAAGATAAGAAAATAAAGATATTTCAGGGTTTGTTATTATTTTATCTTAAATTTAAAGGAATGAGAATTTTTGAAATGTAGGGGGTAAATGAGATGCTCTCCTTTTATCCTTAGATATACAAATGAAGGATCCAAATTGATTAATCCAAAATGGAAGGATCAAAGCATAAATGAATCAATCATTTGGAAATAAGAACAAAAAGGAAGGTCTTAAGTACCCATTTATTTATTTGAATGTGTGATAGTTTTAGATAGATTAATAAATTTAATTAAAATGGATAGGAGAAAAGTACTAACCTTGAAATTTTATAGATCTAAAGAATGCTATTTTGGGGGTTCTGTACTCAGTTTCTAGAAAATCTGAGACCGAATTTGGAATAGAAACGTAGAGACAAACAAAACCCAAAAATATTTTTCTGTTCTGACACAGTTTTGATTTGTACCCTCAAGTCAATGTCACCATTGATCCATAATTTCCAATTCTGACCTAGGGAAAAATTAACCTAAAAAGTCTCAGACTGAAATTCTATTTTTAGATCCCAAAAGTTTGTCGAAAAGGGTATCCAAATCTATACTCCAATATGTTTTCCCGAACTTGTACCTAGAAGAAAAATGGATTTGTTTGTTGGGGGGAGGGGTTTTCCTTAGTCAAACTTCAATTTAGGAATTAACCTTTAAATCAATAATTGAAATAAATAATGCTAGCAAGTAGTACAAGTAAATCTAATAATGAAGCTATCATATTCAATAGATATGCAATTATTTTTCAAATGCAGACAAGTATGTAAATATGAAAGCTTGGACTCAATTAGAAACCATAAACCTCTATGATTTTATGCTTGGAATCCACCTTGAAGGGAGAATGAAAGACTCTTGAGGATGCACAAAATGATCCTGAAGGAAGATCATACCACCATGATGGATAGATCTAGGGTTTTGAATGATGAATCTTGAATGCTTGGACCAAATCCCTTCAAAGGCTTGAAATCTTGAATCCTTGATCTTCGATGGAGAACTTGAATGCTTGAGAGGGAGAATTGAGAAATTTGAAATCTTGGAAATATGTATAACAATGGATGCTTGAATTATCACTTTTGTACCTAGAGCTCACTTAGGATTGCTTCTTGCGTCTTAGAGAAAATGAGAGGAGAAAACTCCCTTTTATATGAAATTAGGGCACATTCTTCTAGAGAGGCCTACATAGGAGAATTAAATTCAATTTATGCCTATACCCCTAGGTGAGGACCTATATTAAATATAATTTAGGAATCGTCACTTTGGAACCCAAAACAGCTGACCCAAAAGTGGGAAATGAATTTTTGATGACCTTTGGCAGCTGACAGACTTCCAGATTGGAAAGGGAGACCCAACTCAAGGTCAAGGTCATCCTTGACCTAGGTCAAGGTTGACCTTGACCTAGGGAGTTAGGACCCCTGGAAAATATGCCAGATGGGATGGATGGTGCCCGAAGAGGCCCAATCAGGGTTCTAAATAGACACAAAAAGAGGAGAAGATGAAAAAATAAGGGAAAAATATGACGCTGGTAAAAAAAACCCCCTAAGGAGGGCTAAACATTCTTAACATGGAAGTGCTTCCATTTTAAGATGATACATTAAGCTCCCACTTTAGCGGGAGTATGGAAATCAAACATACGGTAAAGTTAGAAGAAAGACTCTGGTGGATTAAAACGAGGTAGAACATCACTAAGTCAAGGACATGAGCCCCCAAACCAAGGATTATAACTCAACATACATGCATAAAGATATGAAATTAAAGAGCAATTAATCACAGAAAATATACATGACTACATAAGCAAGACAAGAGCAACACTATAGATGTCATAGCTTCATGATCTAATCCTACTAGCATGAAAGAGAAAGAGAGAAAAGGGATAGTGATTACCTCACCTATTAATAAGCCCTCCTTACCATGAATCAACAATGAGTGAGAGACCAATAGGTTCACCCATAAGCTGTGCTTTGTAATTGTAATGTCTTCTGATGGCTTTTGAAATATCTATAGATCTACATTCTGGTATCACTATGGAGTATAAAATGCATGTCTTTTAAGGATTTAGCAACTTATGTGCATTACCTTCCAAGGGTTTAGCATATTTTAAAATTGAAAATTCATATCTCATTAGGATTTAGAAACTTATGTGCATTACCTTCCGAGGATTTAGCCAAAAAAAAAAATGCGTGTCTCTTCAGGATTTAGCAACTTATGTGTGTTACCTTCTGATGATTTATCATGTTGTAAAATGTAAACTAATGTAAAATATAGCTTAAGGGAGACCCTATATATTCCCCCCTCCTTATCATGACTACCCACTAGATAGGATAAGGAAGAGAAAGAGGATACCTACTTCACAAGGTAAGGAGATATCCAGTTTAACAATAATATACACTATATCCTTAGCAAAGAGTATTGACCCTTACCTCTAAGACCATAGATAATAGTGAAATGGATATGTCACATATGGAAAAAGGATCCTCAAAGAGAAAGAGATCTTATCAGCAAGACCCCCACCGTAGAGGAGTGCTTAGGATAAAATGTCATCTTCTAAAGAAACGAGGTACCAAAGATTAAATCACCAAGCCCCCTGCGATCAAGAGGAAGATGAATCTCGGAATGAAGGAGTCAAACTCTAACCCAAAGAAAAGGAAAGAGTTTATAAAGAACATAATTTGAAAAATAAAGAAGAGGTGATGACCTAGGAAAATCACCTCTTGTATAAAAGGGTATCCATAGCCAAAAACATAAATCTTTATAAGGAAATAATGGTGTATGATAAACAAATGCCACTAAGCTAAGGAAAGTATATCCTTAGATAGAGGAAGAAGGAAAATACCTTGCCCCCCAGGGATGAAATCAAGGGATATATCAAATTATATCAAGATATTTTGTAATAAAGAGATATCTTTACAAAACAAATGTCCTAGAAAAGATATCATGAATGATTATAAGTGAAGAAAGTATGTATCATAATAGAAAATTATAAGGATAGAATATAGAAAGAATAACCAACTAAACTCAAAACAAAATACATGATAAGAGAAAAATGGATCCTAGAAGACTGGAATGAAATATCTCTTGCCCCCCAGTGAAGAGACAAGAGGCAATAATGATCTAATTTATAAAAGAATGAGGGGAACACCCTATATCAAAATTATGAAGAAATTATAATACTGCACGGGAATGAGATATAATTCCTAAAGAAGCTCTTTCTCTAACATATAGCTTGAAATGCACACAATCAGAAAGTAAATGTGTATTACTATAGTGAAAAGGACATCTGTATTTAGAGAGAACATTTTTCGGAATAGGTTTAAAGATTTCTTTCTTAGAATTCGTTAACTAGACATACACTTTTTTAGCCACATCTTGAGGAGTATCAAGGTGATCTAAAGAATGTGTTGGAAGAAGAACATGAAGAGGAGGATGATGGTTAAGATCAACTATCTCGATTGGAGGAGGTGGGAAACCTATATCATGCATATCTTGTTTAGGAGATAAAAGAATCAGCGTTTTAATGCCTTGTTCATTGATACCAAGACCTAAACCCTTATAGCCTTGTTTATCCACCATAGTATATTCGGTAGTGTACCTATCTTGCAAAGCTTCTATAGGAGGTGATTGATTATGGTGTTCATGAGAAAATGTTGTGTATGGTGGAATGATAGGTTTAGAAGAGGTTTTTTTCTTTTTCCCTTTAATATCATCATGGATCGGATATGAAGAGGAAGGTAAATGGAAAAATTCTTTAACATTGGTATCATGAACCTTAGCTTGAGCCCCATCATAAGTGTGGGAAGAACTAGGGATAGAAGATGGAGAAATAGAAATAGGAATATTTGGAATTGGATTAGGATTAGGAAGATTAGGAGCTAGATTAGGAATGAGAGGATTAGGATTAGGAATATTTGTAGATGGGGTATCTTCTACCCAATTATTCACATAATCTAAAAGAGTAATAAGTCCACTACACAAATCATTGATAAATGTTTTGAAAGTAGGAAGACTAGTATTAATTAATCTCAAAATAGCATAAGCAAGCGAAACATGAAGATTAAAAAACATGATGAAATGGATGATACTCTCATACACATCATAAGTATTATAAAGAGATGCTAAAAGAAGCATAATGAGAAAAGTAACCATACCCCATAGCATCTTAAAGATATTCATAGTGAATGAAATGCAAGAAATGTTTTTATATTTTTATGAGTATGTAGATTTTTTTTTTGTATTTTAAAATGAAAGAGCATAAAAGAAAACTAATTTAGTATGCATGCAAGATCTAGTCTCTAAGGAAAAGAGGAAAATCATCTAACACCAAAAAGAAAGAGTTGTCTATCATGGGTTCACCAAAATGTAACATCCAAAATAGAGGTCACCGAAATGTAAGATAGTAAATAGAGATGATGACCTAAATGTTACTTTTAAATTTATGTTAGGTATATGGAATAGATGTATTTGAAATTTAGGCGGTAAATAATATGCTCTCCTTTTATCCTTAGATACACAAATGAAGGATCCAAATTGATTAATCCAAAATGGAAGGATCAATACATAAATGAGTCAATCATTTGGAAATAAGAGTAAAGAGGAAGACCTTAAATTCCCTTTTTATAGAAGAGGGTGTGTGATAGGTTTAGATAGATTAATAAATTTAATTGAAATGGATAGGAGAAAAGTACTAACCTTGAAATGTTGTAGATTTGAAGAATGTTGTTTTCGGGGGTCTGCACTTAGTTTCTAGAAAATCTGAGACCGGATATAGAATAGAAATACATAGACAAACAAAACCCAGAAATCTTTTTCCGTTCTAACACAGTTCCAATTTGTACCCTCAAGTCAATGTCACCATTGACCTAGAATTTCTGATTCCAACCTAGGGTAGAATCGAGCTAAAAATTCTAATAATGAAATTTTGTTTTTGGATCCTGAAAGTTTTCCAAAAAGGGTATCCAAATCTGTACTCCAATCTGATGTCCCAAACCTGTACCTACAATCAAAATGGATTTTTATTGGGGGGGGGAGGAGTTTGCCTTAGTAAAACCCTGATTTAGGAACTAACCTTGAAATCAATAATTGAAATAAAGAATGCTAGCAAGTAGTAGAAGTAAATATAATAATGAAGCTATGATATTCAATAGATATGAAATTTTTTTCAAATGCAAACAAGTATGTAAATATGAAAGCCTAGAATCAATTAGAAACAATAAACCTCCATGATTGTATGCTTGGAATCCATATTGAAGGGAGAATGAAAGATTCTTGAGGATTCAAAAAAGGATCTTGAAGGAAGATCATACCACCATGATGGATAGATCTAGGGTTTTGAATGATGAATCTTGAATGCTTGAACCAAATCCCTTCAAAGGCTTGAAAGCTTGAATCCTTGATCTTAAATGGAGAACTTGAATGATTGAGAGGAAGACTTGAACACTTTGAAAGCTTGGAAATATGTATAACAATGGATGCTTGAATTATCACTTTTGTACTTAGAGCTCACTTAGGATTGCTTCTTGCATCTTAGAGAAAATGAGAGGAGAACACTCCCTTTTATATGAAGCTAGAGAACATTCTTCTAGAGAGGCATACATAGGAGAATTAAATTCCATTTAGGCCTATACCCCTAGAAGAGGACCTATATTAAATATAATTTAAGAATCATCACTTTGGAACCCAAAACAGCCGACCCAAAAGCAGGAAATGAAATTTTGATGACCTCCGACAGTTGACAGACTTCCAGATTGGAAAGTGGGACCCAGGTCAATGTTGAGGTCAACCTTGACCTAGGTCAAGGTCGAGGTCAACCTTGACCCAGGGAGTCAGGACCCTTGGAAAACATGCCAGATGGAATGGATGGTGCCCGAAGAGGCCCAATCAGGGTCCTAAATAGACACAGAAGTAGGAGAGGATGCAGAAATGAGGGAACAATATGATGGTGGTCAAAAACACCCCCTAAGGAGGGATAAACATTCTTAACATGGAATTTCTTCCATTTTAAGATGATACAGTTGATAAGAGTGTAAGAAAAGATGACGGCACATCTCAACAAGTTGAGCTTGATAATAAAGAAGACATTGATGAGCTGGATAATGTTGAGGAAGAAATAAAGGAGAAGGTTGAAGATGCGCAAACAAAGGATTTAGCAATTGATGACTCAATCAAAATTTCTAGTGAGGATACACAAGGATTGAATTCTGAGGAGCAGGGTGAGGATACAATCAACATTCAAAATTCCCCTACCGAGGTAAACTTGGAAGTTATTGAGGAAGAAAATAAGATCAAGAAGCTAAGTTTGCAATAGATATCTTTGGACCTCATGAACAAGAAATAAGGGAGACTAAGACTATGGAGACCAAGGAAAAAGAGGAGCCTATAGAGAAAGAGGCTATTAAAGCATTGATAAAGCTACCACTTACTGAAACTAAGATTGGTGATACACTTGAATAACATGTAATTTTAACTCAGAAGGAGTTAGTCTAAATCAGTGGTGAGACCAGTACATTACAAGTAGAGAAGAAACTAAGTAGCAGAACACCAAAGACTAAGAAGAGGAAATCACATAAGAAAAAGGATAAGTCTCTGAGAACATATATAAAAATTGATGAAGTTATAGTGATTCCAAAATGGGACACTGATAACTTATCTTATGAGCAAGTGCAAATTTTGCACAGTTTACTAAGAAGGAGGAGAAAGAAAGATAAAATGAAATGAGAACATCAATAGAAGTGGGTATTACATGATATCAAAGGTATATTTGTTGATGCATTTGAGATTCAAGATGTAAATTAGAAAGTACCTATTATAGATCAATTGGTTCATATTGTTCAAAAGGTGAAAAATAATGATATTGATGCTAATGAGAAGCTCATGCAATGGTCAGAGAGAAAGTTTGAGGCCAAATTTCTTGATAAAGTTGCAAAAGAACTTATTGAAAAATAGGTTGCACTTTCTGATTTGGTAAGTAACCTAGAAGAAGTTATATAAAATTTTATTTCTTTGTATAAAAAACTTTGTGATGTCAAATTATTTAGAAAGGAGAATCAACAACTTATTCAGAAGCTACAATAAAACTTGAAGTCAACAGGACATTCACTAAGCATAGATGAAAATGCTATCTCTATTCATTCTACTAGGTTGACTCATGCCCAAGGGAGATTATTTGAACTCATGGCTAATGATGGTAGAATAAGGGATAATTTGAATTATATTTATATTATTTTTATACCTCATTTGGAGGTCATGCAGAGAGAGAGTTTGCTGCAACGGAATCAGCATAGAGAGAACCACCTCTTAATATTCTAGAGAGTTTGATTGATCTAGCTGCCAAGCTAGAGATTAAGTTACACATTTTGGAGTCTATCAGAACCATTTGGGATAATGACTTGGAGATGATCCTATAGATTCATAAACCATTTTTGGACAAGTGTGGTCTAACCCATACAACCCCAGCAGACAAGAGTGACAAAAACAAGGGGGAAATACAATAAGATGTAATCTATGGGGAAATGAAACAAATGCAGGTAAAGGGGAAAGATGTAGACAAGGGAAATAATAGAATGATTTGAGTAGAAAGGTATAACATACTATTTTGGTATTTTTTTAGTTATGTACTTAATATTATGGTGTATATGTAGTGAAGTCTTTATGAAGATCAAGTTATAATCGTAGGGGGAGTTTTTGGCATAATTGAGTACTATTTTTGTTATGGGACTGAAGAGTCATGAAAAAGTGTTTTTGCCACTAATGTTAGAGGGGGATATTTTTGATCTCCAGGTTATGTTGTCTATTAGTGTCACACACTTAGTCATAATCAAGGCGGGTTGGTCGGTCATCACTGCGACTGAGCCATCCCACTAATGCTGATAAATGTAAATGACTCGTGTAAATATTATGTATTGACCAAGAAGTAGTCACTGTCAATAAAATTAGTGGTCATCGAGTACTTAGTAGTTGTCGATTAGAATGATTTCTGAGTAGCACAGATAGTCAGTGTCGATTGACACTTTTGACCGAGCATCAAAGTTTACACATGCCGAGTGAGACAGTTTTGATATATGTGTTTGGAATGGTACAAACACCAAGGTAAACCATTTTGGCCAATTTGTATTAATTATTTAAAAATTTTTGAAGATATTTAATGCATTAATTACGCATTATTTTTAAGATCATGAATCCCTATGCAATAAATGCAACCAATCAAAAGTAGGGATGCTTAAGTAGAAAAAGTGATGAATCTAGATCATTGATCTTGATCTGGGTGCTTCATCAATTATCTATATATGGGAAGCTTCAACCCTAAATCTATGCATGTGTGTAGATGTAGATGAGAAGAGAAGAGATTGGTTGTGTGTGTATGTAAAGCAAAGTTTTGCATATCTAAAGCATAGACCAGATAGAGTGACCGAGCAGAGTAGTGAAGGAAAGAAAAGAGATATATCAGATTTTGAGATTAGTTAAGAGTTGAAAAGAGGAGATTTTTTATTAGCAGTTGAAGTGAAAACTGAAGGATCAGGTACTGATACATTCTAGCAAGTGACTCAAGGTAGATCTCTTAATAGAGTAGTCCTAAAAGGCCTTTGTAAATCTCTTAACAAAGCACTTACTTTGTTGTAAGTTTAAATCCTTTAACAAGGTAGATTGTATAAGTCTATAAGCTCTTAACAAGGAAGACCCCTCACAAGGCAGATCATCAGAAGTGATCTAACTTTTTTTCCCTAATAGACACACTTTGTTACTGTAGTAATGAAGATTTGTGGGAGTCATCCTCATCCTAGTTTTACCTTTCAAGGGTTTCTGGGTTACCAAATCTTTGTGTTATGTGTTCATTATGGCTTTGATTATATGTTAGATCTATTACAACATTTTAGTTAATGTTTATGAATACATGCTGAATCAGTTTGTTTTAGAAGTGTAAAAGTTTTATAGATCTAATTCACCCCCCCTCTCAGTATAATTCTTTCACATATTAAACTAGTAAGCCTTATTATTCTTTCTGACCAATGAATAATAAAGCGTAATTATTTTTCATCAAGTGAGCTAATAGTAAGAAACACTATGATAAATGGTTAAAAAATAGTTAAGTGGCATAAAATTTACTAGATATAGATTGATAACCATGCCATAGGGGGTTATGTAACACAAAATGACCAGTTTGGGATTAAAAAAAATTAATAACTACAAGCAACAACCAGGCCTTATATGCACCCCTTAAGATGTCAAAATAAATCAATGTTAATATTTTAAGGAATATAGAGATCCATATCAAGGATATAAAACTTTAAGCACCAAACAGATGTCATCAATAAAAGTTAATGTTTCCTAGCTAGGATTATATTCTTATAAGATATGAAAATCTTCAAGAAATGAAGAGATAGTTGTAAAAGAGATATCTTGAAATTTTTCAAAAAGTGTAAAGGGATCCTTATCCATGATTCAAAAATATCAAGAGGGGGAGAGATGAGATATTTTTTTAAATATATCTACCTCGATAAATAAAGAATATCTTCAAACAAAGATAACATATTCAACACTAAAAGGCGGAAAGACATCAAGAATCCACACCTTCCTAGTTTTTAGGAGAGGGGATTTATAATGAAGGATTGTACACTTTCAACATCGAGGAGAGATAATTGTTAAATTATATATGATTTTAAGAAAGGAAGATATATTAATCAAGGATACACACCTCCAAGCAAGGATAAAATCCTCATGAAGGATAAATATTTGAAAAATATTATTTTACCCTAATATATACACAAGAATAAGTAGGATTTTATATTTCTATCCAAATAGTATTGCACATGAAATTATTACGCCATGAAGAAGGACAAGCCCGCAAAAGGTAAACTACTAGTGTCACATAGTGAGTGGTAGCATAATAGGAAGGCATGTTATTTAAAAAGGATACCTAACAAAGATGAAACTCATAGTCACTTTTTATTTATGTTATAATAGATATGATAATTTGATGAATATTAGATTCCAAGGATTGTCATTCATTAGTAGAATAACCATACATTTGATGATACTCACAAGTAGAACCATTATCATAATTTTGTTTACCATTTTTTTTGGTGTTTTCCAATGAAGAGTAATCAAGTTGGTTTTATGAAGCACTAAAAAATATTCTTGTGTTTGGATGAAAAGGTTGGAAAATGAGACAAAAATATATTAGATAATGAAGGAGGGGATGTAGAAATAGGAAAAGGTTTGAAACCTAAATCCTATTTATAAAACTATGGTTCCAATTTCTCACGAGCCTCAAGAAATTATTGCCTACATCCTAAAATATGTCCACTATATGTTAATTGAAAAGACTAGGTACTGAGGGGAGGGGGGGTGAATCAGTCCTAAAAAACTTCTTGTAGTTTTGCACTTCAAACAATTAACCATCAAATGATAATGTCCACAGTATAACCGATATGATATAACTTAAAATTATAAAGTAAATAACAATAAATGCATAATCAAATCCACACACACAAAACACTAATACTTTTGGTTACTTAGAAACCCTTGGTTAGAGGGAAAAATTGAGGTGGGGATGACACTCACAACTGTTCACTGTAGATAAAAAGTTTTTCTAGTTAGGGCTAAAATATGTCACCTTTCGAGTGACTCACCCAATTAGAAGTGATTGATACATTGTTAAGTGTATCTTTAGTCTTCTTAGGACTACTCTATTAAGAGATTTAATCCTTCCTATATGACATTCACCTTGTTAAAGGTTTTACAAAATTTCATACAATAACAAACTTAAAAGTCCTGTTAGAGACTACTCTGTTAAGGGATTTACAATAGTTTGTAGAAACTATTAGGATTCTTTACAAGATAGTAATGACCTGTAAACACTTTCTTCTAAAGTTGTTCAAATCCTTTAAGTTCACAATCTATGTTCTTTATTCTTTGTTTTTTATTCACTTCTCTACTCAAAAATAATCCTCGTAATCTCTTCCCTTCAACTCCTCTTTGACATCTGTTTCTTATTCCTTTTATCTTTAAATTTCCTTCTTGTGTCCTTCAATCCTGAACTTTGATCTTAGGGTTAATCAAAAACTTAATCTCAATCTTCCCATAAGCCATTTTTTGTTAATCATGTTGTCAGTTGCATCATGATTTTCCTTATGATTAATAATGGCCAGCTTCTCATAATTGACCTCTATATTCTGATAACTCTTCCTTTGTTTTGATAGTAATTTCTATTAGCAATTAGTTCTCTGTTTGACATCAATGAAAAAAATAACATAATTCCAATCTTCTTAATGATTTACAACAACCTTCCCCTTTGGCAGTGATGGAATTTATTTATTTTATATGTTATATGTCTTGTTCTATACTAATATACTTCTTATGTATGCTACTTCTCCTTTCTTCTACTTCCTCTTTTTTCTACTTCCCCTTTTTTGGCACTCAACGCCAAATGATATTTGCAAGCGGCATAAAAATATTCAAGTGCTTATAGTTTGTCCATGATAAGCTTGTATCTATCTCTGATATTCTTTAAAATTGATTCCCATGAATCTTTCAATGCCTTGAAACCAATCACATATTTGTTTAAGTCCAAAGTGAGTGCTTCCAGACTGTCCATGACACTTAACTCTAATGTTTGCACTATTTTCTTTGTTATTGAAACATTAGCCTGAATTATATCAATATGTGGCGTAATGCTACCTTCTAATTAGAAAATAAACATCTATAAGCTTTCTCTCTCTGATGTTAACTCTTGACCTTTGGAAATAATCTCCCTCAGTTTTGCTAATTGATCCATAAAAAATTTCATTGGTTGTAGATTACCGATATGAGTTACTAGCTCTTGTTGATTACCTTTAACCTTGTCAGCGATATCTCCATAAAATATTCAAAATTACACAAATTGGTGTACATTGTTGTCGATTTGGTCAAAATTTCCTTTAATATGTCTATCACCTTTGATAACTCAACTTTCAAAACTACAATATTTGTTAACAATTATTACACAATATTATCTTCAAGTTTCTTCATCACAATACTAGTAATTCTATCCTCCAAATCCTTACCTGATTGATTGATTTCATCTATATAAGCTTTGAACTAATAAACAAATGAATCTTCCTCATCTACACTTACGTCTGGCATTAGATCTTCAAATAGATCTAGTTTCTATATCAAAATTTTCTTCTTTTTCTTCTTTGCCTTCTCCTTGTCCAACTTGGCTTTCATGTACAAAACTCTTGCATACTCTTCTTTGTCTTTGTCTTCTTGAGTTTTCTCAGATCCTATTTGAGTATCTCAAACTGAGGATCATCATCATCAGCTATTTTTTCATCTTCATCTTCTTCTTCTAATGCTTGTTTCCTCTTACCTTTAATGTCCTTCTAATCCTTCTTCTCATCTTTATCTTTTTCCTTATCATCTTCTCCTTCATCTTTATTTTCTTCATCCTTCTATTCTATTTCATCTCTCTTTTCTCTATTTGTAAGTTTTCCACTAGTATCTTGTTGTTGATCTCCAGTATCTATTCTTTCCTTCTTCTCAGTGTTGGTATCCTTCTCGGTGTTGGTTGGTTCATGTCCACTTAATATTTCATCTTTCTTTTTCATGTCTTGTAAGATCTCTTATGTACTCTGCAATAGTTGTTGTGGTAAAATTGGTTGTTTATTTTCCTACATAATGACTTGTTCCTAACTTGGTTGATCTTCTATAGTATCCTATGTACTAACTTTTCCATCTTCTTTTCAAATAGTAACTTATGATAATTCTTTCTATTGCTCCGTTGATTTCTCCATTTCATCAGTAACATCCTCAATAGTAATTACATTTATGTTGTTTGACATATCATTTGCATGAGGTGCAATGCCAATAATCTCATTAACGGTAAATGTGTCATCAATGTTTTATGTTCCTGCCTCTAAATAGGCTTTATTTTGTTCTTCATTTAATACTTTGTTTGATAGTTCAGTGATGTCCTGCTCCAGTGTTGACTCGTCATTGGCTAGAACTAAAGTTGTCAATGTCTTTGTGCTGAACTCTTTCTTGTACTTCTCCATGTATATTTCTATATCATTCTTGAGTATCTTAAGTATAAATTTATTCATTATTTATATTTAGAGTTCCTCAGCTCTGTGATACATTGAATCCCATCTGATCAATATGTTATCATACAGTTCTTTGGGTACATTATCCTTTACATCTCCAAGATATTTATTATACTTCAGAAAATGTTGAACGACGGTGTCTTCAATCTATTTCTTATCATACTTTAACAATTTAGCAAACACAATGGGATTGATTCTCCTAACTAATCTTGTATCTATAATATATTTGGTAATTCCTATAGGGTTGGTAGTAATTTTGAATTGCTCTCATCTTAATCTCTTTCCCCATATGATTATCTCTTTGTCTGATTTTGTGTCCTCTTCTTCTGTATCTTTTTTCTTTAATATGGAAGGGGGTGTCTATATCTAGATTTTGGTTTTTCTCCTCTCCAATACTTGAGATTTCCTCTTTGTAGGCTTTTCCCTTTTTGGTGTTACCTCAATCTTATTTTCTTCTTCACCAATAGTAATTTATGTAGTTAGTTTTGTTTCATCTTTACTGATATCAATCTCTTGATTTCCTGGTAGGGCGTACACTTCTGTAGGTTTATCTCCATGCTTCATCATTTTCCTTGTGATTGGTGTGGTAGGGAGCTCTAGGGACTTCAATTTTTTCTCCTCTTTTCCTTCTATCTATTAAATTTTCTAACCTTCACCGCTTCCATATTTTTTTATTAACTTCTTCAACATCTGTTAATTCTTCTTCTGAATTTTTGGATTTTTGATATCCAATGTAATTCTTTTGTAAGCTTCTTTGTATGTACCAAATTTGTTAACAATTGTATCCTTTGGTTGCTTTATAATGTATTTGACACATCCAACTATATCTTTCTCTGTCACTTCATAACCAAATGCTAGGACCCAAGATGTCCTTGGTTCCATGGATTGAATCCTACAAGTGTTAGTATCAACTAAAAAACAAATAGATTCACTATACTTATATACTATCAAGGGGGGTATCTGATAGCGTTCTTTAATTTTTATTTGAAACTCCTTGAATTATCCCCAAATTATCTTATTGAATTTATCTCCTAGTTTCTAAATATAATAATTAATCTGAAAAATAACTAGTTTGTTTGTACTCCAATTTACTTCACCTATACTTCAAAAGAAATTTTTAACATAGAAATATAAACAAATAAGTAGTGATCCAAATTTGACCTCTTTTTTCTAATCTTTCTTCAGTCACTTCATGTTGGAAAATAGTTGGTTCCACACCATTTATGTTAAATCATAGTTCTTTCCCAATTTTTCCATCTCGTAGGCCGCATACACAACAATATCTGGTACATTGTTTGGTAGACTAGATTGGTAGACTTTGTATCAGATAATCATTGTTGAAAATTGTGATTTCAAATCCTTAACTTTTTCAACTCTCATTGCATGTCCATCCTTAAATTTTTTAGTTATCTTCCTTAGCTCTTCCATATTGATTACTCATAGGGTACATTCCTTTCCTTCAGCTGCTAAACTAGTGACCATATGAATTAGGTATTTTTTTTATCTTGACTGTCTTCTCTCTGTCTAACCACAAAAAATCATCGTTTATGTTAGTTCTTTTTCTTGTTGGTCCTCTTTATACCTACAGCTTAGGTATATTCCTCTATTTTCCCAAACATTGACTCAATAAGAAAAAAAACAACATTCAACAAGGTTCATAAACCTTCTACACTTTGAGCCCCACATCACTCAAGTGCCCATATAGCTAATCTACACACACATAACCCTTTGTGACAAACAAAATTGCTGATATATAACTGTTGAATATATTTCAAACCTATAGGTAACATGTACCTCAATTATTTTATCAAATCTTATGCAATATCCTACTTGCATAAAATATGTTTGAAAACCAGACCTACTCTAACTCCTTCCTAAAAACATGAAAGGGAAATGATTTTCTTTGATGATTTGATTAATGGATCCTTGAAAATACCCAAGATCCCACATGGACACGTGTCTTATCCAATGGGAAATTGAGTCAAGCATAACAATGAAGAAGGAATATTATGAACAAAGAAAATAGCACACTCTAATATGTCTAATGCCTTACATCAAACATATCCTGTCAATCAAGTTCTACTTGTGAATCCACTAGTGTTTTCAAATATGCAACCACCTATTCAAAGTCTTTAACCCTCTGCTTAGAAGAGAGCCTTGACTAGACAATGCATTAATCATCATAACACTGAAAGACAAGTTTGCAATATCCTTAATACCTTAAACTCATACATATCTGAAAACAAATCAAAAATCACAGTCATCCTCTAAATGACTCCATTACTAATCAAGAATGGACAAAACCAAAATACCCTTAATGCCTTAGTCTCTATGATTCAGGAAGCATAATGGAGAAAACTTGATAACATTACAACAATACTAAAGTTTCATTCATAAAGCTAAATATTACAATGAATTCCATTCTCTGAAACTAGAAAGAGATCAAGAACACCCTATATGCAAAGAAAAGGAAAAATATCCACAGAGGAACCATACTTGGAACCTGGTTTCAGAACAAATGAAAATGGAACCTCTTTTGGAACCTCCTTGTGCTATAGAAAAACTAGAACCCCTACAATAGAGAAAAGAAAGGAACTTATAGAAGAGGGAGACCCTAGAAAGGATATACATTTGACATTTGTCCCTCCATAAAATTTTATTCTGCATTGACCTTCTTTCCTCCAAACGATTGATCTTTCTTCAATAGATCCAAAAAATAATCTGATCTACATCACCACTTGTATGAAAATATTTACTTGGTCATTAAATATAGATCTACCATCAATTTGATCAAAATATTTTCCTCTGTGAACAAAACCAACCACCATATAATCGAAAACCCTCTGGAAACATTTGAATTTTCAAATATTACCCTTTCAATGGTCACCATGACAGGGAAATACTATCAATGCACCAGATTAAATCTCTCAAAATAGTTGTAAAACATGACCATCATTATTCCCTGTAAAATAAAAACATCTGGCGCATTTGAGTTTTCCTCATCAAACTGGACACACATCACACAGGCATAATCCCTTGAAGACTATCCATCGTACAACTTTTGTTCAAGGCATCATGCCCACCTTTCGATAAAAAAAAACTCATTTGATCTTTATCTTCCTTTCAGTGCTGACCAAGTTCTGCCATCTACCACATGTCACATAGGTGTGAATCCATGAAGACTAACTTCGTGCATCTCTATATCAAGGAATTATAGCTGCCATTAGATTGAAACAGATCTAACCACACTTTACCTTTCCAAAGTTATGGACCCACAATATTAGATGCAACATGTCAATCAGGCGCAATGCCTTGATGAGTATCCTTCTATAAAAATTTCCTTGAGGAAATGTGCCAACCATTGGATTGAAATAGATATGACTGTGCTTTACCTTTCATCCCCAATTGGCCAAGATCTCTGATGGACAAGTGTTGACAAGGTGCGATGCCTTTATGATTAAACAAGTTGCATCTTATGATCAAGGGAAAGCACCAACTATTAGATTAGAACGAACTTGCTCGATGCTTGGGGGAAATAAAGTACCATGGGGACATAGGACTTAGGAAATATTAAAATGAACCCCAATCATGACTTAGGAAACATTTGGAAATGGCCTCACGATGACAACATAAAGGAACATGGGTTTTAAGTGACTTAAGTGGCCCAAAAAGAAACTCAAAAATATAAGGAACATAGGAGACCTAGGGTTTAGGGAAAAGATGAACCAAGGTCTATAAATTTTTTAGTTAGGGCCTAGAACATAACAAAAACAAGGAGAAAAAGCACCATGGATACTAGGAAATTTATAAGTACTAATAGTGGCTCTGACTAAGAAAAGTTGAATGTGAGATCAATACTAGATTCCATATCTCTGGGAAAAGTAGACCAAGGACAAAAAACAAAAATCTTTAACAAAAAAACTAGAATATGTACAAATATACATCCTTTTAGTAGAATCAAATTATCTATGCCCCATTTATTTTTGCCTTGATTTGAAGGAATCAAAATAGGCTTGATGGCCCTCTGCCATCAAAAAAATTTCAATTTAGCTTGCCTCTGTAAAAAAACAAAGCCCTCTACTCTCTGCACTAGAAACAAGCTGAAAAATTCACTTTCATCTACCTGACCTGGCCTATTGACACATTCCATTAAATCGCCAAAGAAAAAAAATCACCATACTTATCAGTAGAGCCCATATGGAAATCAAACAAAGAATGAAAATTCAGATCATGTGGCATATTAATGTTGTATGCATTAAGTACAATGAAATCAAATCGGATGCAACATTCATCCTTTTTTAACACTTTTCTAACTCAATGCCACATCTTAGAAAATCATCATCTAGCTAAAAGGTAAAGCACTCATATTTTTCCATATAGGTGGTATTAATATTATCAGATCCACCTTCCATGGGAGAAGACATATCAAACTTTGAACAAGAACAATGTTCAACACTATCATCTTCAAGACATGAAAACTCC
Organism: Thuja plicata; assembly: GCA_018584345.1. Classification (NCBI taxonomy): domain Eukaryota; kingdom Viridiplantae; phylum Streptophyta; class Pinopsida; order Cupressales; family Cupressaceae; genus Thuja; species Thuja plicata. Next base: position 2,351,545 of record MU223207.1, on the reverse strand, counting down.
ATTTCATAATCTTTATCGTCCTCTTCAGTAGAGTCGCTACCAAAAACTAAGTCAGGTGAGGCAGAATCAATGCCATCAAAATTTTACACACTAGTATCATTTCCATCAAATGCAAAACCTTTTAACTATTCCTCACATGGTATGAAATCTGAAATCATTTCCTTTTCTGCATTAGCAACTTAACAATATTTCTTACTAACCTCTTCATCATTAACATGAGGAATAAAAAATGTCTGAGACAAGTCCTCTTCATTCACATTCTATTTTGAATTAATTACATGGTTAGTGTGATTAAGAGTGTCATAAGAATCTTGACATTTATCTCCATTTCTTAATTCACACACATCTTTTGCATTATCTAACTCAACATTATGTGCAACCTTGGATTTAGAATCTTCAATATTTTTATCCATTTCCTGACACACTCAATACCTTCTTCCCTCAAGGATGCAGGCCAATTGATTGATTCTAGAATTAAAATTTTTAGAAACAAATCAATACATGGTGTTCCTTTAAATTCAACACCCATGGGAAGCTCATCATATGCATCAAAAAACTTTTCATAAAAAAAAATGTTGATTCTTTCTTCCTCTCTCCTACCTTTCTTCTTAAAAACAATATGAATTTCTCTTGGATGCTCTGATTTAACAATGCAATATCCTTATCAATTTCTTCAAGATGTACTATGTAATTTATAGGTCTAGGAACCACATCTAGATCCATAATCCTCTATCCAACTTATGTAATCATGAAGAAAAATAACATACTTCTTAATTTCACAAAATGCAATTATAACCTTGAAGCATACAAACCTTTATCCACACTTTTTCCTTTTGTTAGTGCTTAAATCACTTAATAAGGAAACATTTTATAACCTAAAAAATGAGATACCTAGATGTGTTGTAGTATCTGCAAAAAATATGTATCTGAAGTCACCTTTAAATAACCTTCTAAAATTCTTGGTAGAGTTTCCACCTCTTTGCAGAGTACAAGTTTGTATTAGCTGAGATCTCTTCACCTCACTCAGACCTTCTTCAAAAATAGAAATTCACAATACACCCCTATAATAGGGTCTCATATGGATTCCTCTCTTGACTATGCTCTTAGTCATTGGAGCCCAAACATTTTCTTCATCATCACTGCAAGTCCACCTTTCTCATTTGTCTTTCTCCAAACATGCACAATGGTACAATCAGAGAACTCAGAGTCTCCACTCACCACTTGTGAGATAATATATCTTTTAGGAACTTGGACCTTTTGGACAATCTTTCAATGAAAAAACAAACAAACCCTGACTCGCTTTATAAGTAAGAGGAATGCTTCTTTGTAGCACACCATCCTATAACAACCATATGGCTCTAGGATTGATTTTGTCTTAAACATAGAACAAAGCTTTCTTATCCCCATCTACGTCTATATATTGTTGTTGACACTTGGATTTATTCAACAAAGGAAACATGTTGACAATTATGTTGAAGTCGTTAAATTTTGTTTCCCCAATAGAGTCTTCAAATTCTATTAGCAACTTGGATGGGCTAATTCCATCTAAAAATTTGATTTGATTTATTTATACTAGAGTTTCTCTGATAAGGTCTATAATACCTTTCTATTCTATTCCCCAGTAGACTTGTCAATTTTGTTAGTTCTTTTTCTTTCTAGTCCTCTTTACACCTATGGCTTAGGTATATTCCTCTATTTTCCCAAACACAAACTCAACAAGAAAAACAAACAAAATTCAACACAGTTCATAACCCTTCTACACTTTGAGCTCCACATCACTTAGGTGGGTATACCTTATCTGCACACATAACCCTTTGTGAAAAACAATAGCTTGTAGATATAACTATGGAATAGCTTTCAAACCTATAGGTAACATGTACCTCAATGTTTTTATCAAATTGTATGCAGTATCCTACTTGCATAAAGTATGTTTGAAAACTAGACCTACTCTAACTCATTCCTACAAATAGAAAGGGAAAGGATTTACTTTGATGATTTGATTAATGGATCCCTAAAAATACCCCAAATTACCCATAGACTAGTGCCTTATCCAATGGGCAATAGAGTCAAGCATAACAATGCAAAAGGAAGATTATGAGAAAAGAAAACAACATAGTCTAATATGTCTAATGCATTACATCAAACATACCCTATCAATCATGTTCTACTTGTGAATCCACTAGTGTTTTTAAATATGCAATCACCTATTCAAAGTATTTAACCCTCCCCTTAGAAGAGGCCCTGGAATAGAAAATACATTAATCAACATTACACTAAAAAGACAAGTTTGCAATATCCTTAATACCTAAAACTCATACATATCTGAAAACAAATCCCAAATCATAGTCCCTCTAAATGACTCCATTATTTATCAAAAATGGTCAAAACCAAAACACTCTTGATGCCTTAGACTCTATGATTCAGGAAGAATAATGGAGACAACTAGATAGTAGTATAACCATACTAAAGTTTCATTCATAAAGCTAACTATTACAATGAATGCCCTTCTCTAAAACTAGAAAGAGATCAAAAACACCCTATATGCAGAGAAAAGGAAAAATATATATAGAGGGACCACACTTGGAACGTGCTTTTAGAACAAAGGAAAATGGAACCCTCTTTGGAACCTCCTTGTGCTACCGAAAAATTGAAACCCCTACAACAGAGAAAAGAAAGGAACTTATAGAAGAGGGAAACCCTAGAAAATATATCCATTTGACATATGTCCCACTATGAACCACCATACAACTGGAAACCCTCTGGAAACATTTGAATTTTCAAATCTTGCCCATTCCAATGGTCACCATGGTGGGGAAACACTATCAATGACCTAGATTGAATCTCTCAAAACAAGTTTAAAACACAACCGTCTATCTTCCCTTTACAATAGCAACATATGGCGTATTTGGATTTTCCTCATCAGATAGGACACACGTCACCTAGGCATAATCCATTGAAGACTATCCATCATGCAACTTATGTTCAAGGCATCACACCCACCTTCTGATCAAAACAAACCTGTTCGATCTTTATCTTCCTTTCAACACTGACCATGTCCTTCCATCTACCACATGTCACACAAGTGCGATTCCATGAAGACTAACCTCCATGCATCTCAGCATCAAGGAATTAATCCTCCCATTAAATTGAAAAATATCTGACTATGCTTTACCTTTCCAAAGTTTTGGACCCACAATCTCATATGCAATGTGTCAATCAGGCGCAATGCCTTGATGAGTATCCTTTGGGAAAATTTTCTTAAGGCAATGTGCTAGCTATTGGATTGAAACAGATCTGACCATGCTTTACCTTTTGGCCCCAATTGGATGAGATCTCTGATGGACATGTGTCAAAAAGGTCTGATTCCTTGATGATTAAACAGGCTGCATCTTACGATCAAGGGAAAGTGTCAACTGTTAGATTAGAAAGAACTTGCTCGATGCCTGGGGAAATAAAGTACTATGGGGACATAGGACTTAGGAAATATTAAAATAAACCCCGCACATTACTTAGGAAACATTAGTAAATGGACCTGTGATGATAGCATAAAGGCACATGGGTTTTAAGTTGCTTAAGTGGCCCAAAAAGAAACTCAAAAATATAAGAAACATAGGAGACCTAGGGTTTAGGGAAAAACTGAACCAAGGGCTAGAAATTTTGCAATTATTGCCTTGAAAAAAGTAGAAACAAGGATAAAAATCACCATTGAAACCAAGAAATTTATCAATACTAACAGTGTACTTGGCTCAAAATGAATCTGATGTTAGAGTACTGAGAGGGGGGGGGTGAATCATACAACTATGATACTTTAAAATTTAAAACTTAACTCTAATTAAACTCGGTAAAAAAAAAATACAACAACAACCAAATCACCAAATAACTTCACTAAGTCAATCAGAAACTTGAATAAATAGAAAATACCATTCACATGAAATATTCAACACACATAACACAAAATTTAATGAGGAAACCCAAATTGGGAAAACCTTTGTGGGTATTGTCACCCATAAATGAAAATAATATTTTGAAGTATGCTCAGTTAAAAGCCAAACATGTTAAAGATTATAGGACATATAGTTATATGTGACCATGTTAGGGGATTTACTTTTGATCTATTAGGATGTTCACCTTGTTAGGAGTGGTTTGGTTAAAGGGATTTAAAAATTGTTTTAGAATGTCACCTTTCACAAGGATTTTACAATAAGACTGTGAAGTCTACTCAGTTAAGATAATTCTTTGTTACAAATATAAATAAATAGTAGTATATAATTTGATCTATTAAACTACAACTACCTCTTGCTTGATCAGACCCCATATGTGATTTTTGACTACTGGTATCAACACTTCATCAATCTCTACTCTAGACTCGTATTTACACTTATTTACTCTTCAGTGCTTCACTCGGTAGCACATCCACACTTCAACTTCCCATCCTTTCTAACCTTCAAATTCAAGCTTTAAATAGACTTTGTTTTTGCCTCTTAATCTCCTTGATTGGGTTTTCCTTCAATTACTCTCAGTTGTTAGATCATCTTTATGAACTGATTCAATGAATTTGAAACTCAGTGAACCTCTTCAACATCTCCTTGGAACTTGCACTTTTCTTGGAAGTAAAACCATCAATTTTACCGCTTAATCTTCACCATAGATCTTCACTTTGAATTTTCCTAAATTTAGATCTCTCTAACTAACTCTTCTTCATCCTTGGAATCTTCCAGATCACTATAGCTTTTCATTAAATGTGTTCTTATCCTTTTTTACAATAACTATCCCACTTGGTAACATAAACGTTTAGTTTGGTAACTAAAAATTTTGACTCGGTAACTAACATGCACTACTCGGTGCATCAATGTCTTAGTGTCTCGACCGGCTAACACAACCCTTTACCGACATACTTCTTCTGCTCGATAAAATAATTTTTTAGCTTACTGACTTCACCAATATGCTTTATTGACTTGATAAAGTAGAAAAAAACTATCTCAATATTACCTTATCATTGTCTAATCTTTATTAAATTCCCAATTAAAACATACTCTAAAAGATATGGTAACTTAATATGAACCAAAAATCAATTTCTTGACATCAATGAAAAAATAACAATTGATCTAATCCATATACAATCTTTTATACCTCTTATCTCAATCTTCATCATCACCATTAGTTGAGTAACATCTGATCCATTCCTCATTGAAAACTTTAGACATGAATACCAAATGTGTTAGTCCTTAGAGATCCAAATGCTTGTGTTTGTCCTTCAATACTTTATTATAACAAAACTCATAGTAGTAAGTATTTTGTAATTCTGTATCACCCAATTCTACTATTTTACTATGAATAAATATTCTAATATCTTCAACCCAGTAGTAATGATGGTAGACCTTTGGTGTTTTCTTTTTCTATTTTCTTCAGGGGTAAAACTTAAACTCAGGGGATAGATCATCATTGATATTGATGACTACTAGGTTTACAACCTTTTGTGCCATCTCATTTTGCAAATTACTCTTGAAAACTTTCAACTTCCACTAGGACTTCCCTTAGGTCTTTCATGTAACTCTGCTAGCTAGGGCATGCAAATACTCAAGATTACTTCTCCAAAAATTCTCATTGATATACTTTTCAATAGATCACTCTTGATTCTCAGATTGTTGCTTAAATGATTGCTTCAAAAAATTAGGGTAGAAAATGAATAGCGTCGACACATATTTATTAACTGAAAAGTGTCCAAATGGCTATTACAATAATAAATGCTCTCAACAGTAACTTTTCTACCAATATTCATTTCTTTTTTCTGATAACTAAACTTATTCACTGATAACTATATATCTTCATAATGATAAATGAATAATTTCTACTACTAACTAGTTATAGTATGATTTCTACTATATCCTTTTTCATGTTGATATGAAACTCAATCATAACCTTTTGTAAAGGGACAAATAGATTTACAATTTGTTTTAGGTCCCTAAGAAAAACTTACTTTCTTAGTTTGATGATGAATCCTCCACACTTGGGGTTGGAGGGTTGTCTTTTCTCTTATTGGTTTCTTCCTTCTTAACCCAAATCTTCTTCATGTCACTTTTCACCTTATCTTGATTCATTATTGTCTTTCCTTTGACATTTTCATTTTTGTATTGTCAATGCCAACAATTTTGTACAATATGACTGTACTTATGACAAACAAAACATTTCATTCCTATTGATCTCCATGGTCCATAATTTTTTCTTGTATCTTTCATTCTATAGTGTTTAGCTTTATGTCCATATTTACTACATGTGTAACAGTAGCATGAAAAGCTTCTATCTATTGATGTACTATTTTATTTTGATCTGCATTATTTTTCCTAATGTCCAAACTTATTACAATTGTAGCAATGCTCATGAAAATGTGTACCTGATGACATCATTTTTCCATTAGTATACAAAGAACACTTTTGTTAAGAATACACAAAAAGACAGGACAAAGAGTAAACCAAAAATGCAGATACAAGAGATCACCAAAAACTACTAAGTACAAAGAAAGCAAACGACACAATTTTGTGTGTAAACTGAAAATGCAAAGTTAGAAGGATAAAGAGGAACCTGACAAAGGAAACCAACGTGCAAGATATAGTGCAAATCAAGAGACATTCAAAGAGAAAGATGAAAGAACAATTCAAGAAAGGAACCCAAAAGACAGTCAACTGATTTCAGAGCATAACCGGCCGATAGCAACTAAAACTCAGTTGGAGCCCGCAAAAAAGTGGATATGACTTCCACGTCAGATAAAAGAGTAATGTTCTATTTGTAGAGTCTTGATTTTTTTTTTAAACCATTTCTTTAGGGACAAGAAACATGAATGTAAGTGCTTTAATAAATCTAACTGATTTAAAACACATAGACTAGGAGATCAAGGTAAAGTTGTAAACCTATGATCTTAGAGTTAACATTGTTTTACGTGAAACTTGATTAGGTCCATCTATCTTATAAATAGATGATGCAATCATTATTTATAAAATATGAGAGAGGGATGATAAATGATATGAGAGGATGAATGAAGCATACAAGCACATCTATGGATCAGATTGAAAGTTTCATGAACCAGAACAACAAAAGGTGAATTTGGTTAGCAAGAACCAAGAACAGAGACTACCGAGCATCAGAGGTATTATTCAATAAAATTAGGTGATATACTTATTCATGTAATCTTAAATGGATCTATAATTATAAGTAGGATATTTCATACACCAAGTCAAATTGTAATTTTCTTTCATTCTAACAAGTGAAGAAAAATATAAAAATCCTTTCAAGGAAGGTGGATTTAACAGTCCAACTATAAATCTCTTAACCGAGTGCACACTCAACAATGTTTCTAAAGCTCTTAACCGAGTAGACTTTAACATGTCTCGACAGATACTCTTAACTGGGTAGATCATCAGAAGTGATCAAATTGTAAGCCTTAACCGGCCCCTTCCAATCTGCAGGTAGTGAAGAATTTGTGGGTGTCATCCCCACCCCAGTTTTTACTTCCTAACAGGAGTTTTCTGCAATATTATATGTTGTGTTATGTGTCAATTACTTTCATGAATATTTCTATGAATGTTCACATGTATGGTTAAGTTTATGAATTGATAAAACTTACATCAAGATAGTATAGAACAAATGGCTGGATAAACATTTGATAACTTAAAGGATAAAGGTTAAAAGATACAAAAAATTTAGAGGTATTGATTCACCCCTCCCCTCTCACTACACACTTCCCATTAATTCCAATAATTGGTATCAAAGCTAAGTCTTTTCTTTGGAAAAGCTTAAAGGCTTAAGAGAAAATTTCATACAATGGAGAAGTACAGACTTGACAAAAGTATTGAGAATAAGAAGCTAGAAATTCAGATCTTCTATGAGCAGTATAAAGAAGCTAGAATCAATATGAGATAGCTGTTAGATGAAAGAAAGATTATGGCATATTGCTGTAATGAAACTAATTATCATGAGGAAGAGATACCAGATTCATTTGATTATTTAGGATCAAATACAAGAAAAGCATCAGACGCATCAGAAGAAAGCATCACAAGCCTAAATGAAATCAATCAAAATTTGGTTGGACAAGTTAAATATCTGCAAATTAGTCAAGAGACACAGATGGTATGAAGGATTGATTTCATGAACAGTGCTAGACAAGCTGAGAAAGAAAGAATGCTAGCTATTGATGATAGAAAAAAGATTACAGAAAAGCTACAAGAGAAAGAGTTTGAAATACATAAACTTACAGAGAATCAATATGAGATCACAAATCAAATTATTCTTATGAGTCAAGAGGAAAACATAATGAATGTTGAACTCATTGAAACAATAGAAGCTATTGATGAGATATGGGATGAGAATAAAAATTTGAAACATAAAATAAAAATTCAATAGGAGCATAATGAAATTATCAAGAAAGCTGAAGAAAGCAATAAAAGAATGGATGATTTTCTTGAAGGAAAATGAAGAGCTAACAACAACACCAGTCTAGGATTTATCGAGAATGGAGAATCACCCAATCAAGTTGATCCAAAGAATGTCTATGCAAATCCAAGACCTAGAAATCTGACATGCCATCACTGTGGAAAGCAAGGCCACACATAAAATGTATGCAGAGGCAAAATGAAAGGTATTCCTAAATCTACATCTTCATTCATAGGATTTTGTTATAAATGTAATGAGAAAGGACATAAAGCATATGAATGTAATTCTGAGATGAAACAACCAAAGAAGGAAACCTACATGGAGAAATATTGTCCTACTTAAAAAATGAATGGGCACACAACTCTTGAATGATGGAAAAAGAAAATCCAACAATGGAAGCCTAAAGGTCAAGAAACTCCCTATCAACCAAAAAGACTTGGTAACTAGTATGTAAGGGATTACAACACTTAGAAAAATTGCACAACATGTGGAAGATTTGGTCAAATTTCTGCAAACTGTATGAGAGAGTGGACTAGAAATTCTAGAGGCTAGACTAATCCTGGAATGGCATGCTTACACTGTCATAAAGTTGGTCATCTCAAGAAAGACTGCAGAGACCGAATGACAGAGACCAAGACATATCCCAATGGAAACACCATTGAAGACATCTAGAGAATGAGAGACATAATGTTGATAAAATCTTCAAACAATGACGAAGCTGGACCGAGAAATGAAAATGGTGACACCCCATCCAATGGATCTGGTGACATCACCACCCCCACCTAAGCAGAACAAGTAAGTATGGAATTGCATTATACTATGTATTATTTTACATCAGCTCCATAATATGTTGATGAAATGCCAAATTAGCATAAGTAAAGATGCATCATGGTATTACTTGTTTAAATCTATGATAAATGTTCCATCAGGCAATACATACCAAAATCCATCGGTATACGCTCAAAGCTGAATTTACCTACACTTACCGAGAAGCGTCGGTCAACATGAGAAAGAAAAATTGCTAATGTAAACCAAGACTCATTGGTAATCAAGCAAGTTGAACAAGTTGTTTATGCACAACACCGAAACCCATTAGTAAAAGAAAAGACTTAGAAAACTTCCTCAAAACCTCACATTGTCATCGAAGATAAGTTAATGTTCAAACCAACAAACTCCATTTTCAAACACTGAGGAGTGTGTGAGAATTAATGACTCACTTTTTAGGGAAAACACCTATAAAAGGGTGATGGAAGGGTTTCATTCTTCACCATGACCAGAGCAGAGAGACCTGAGTGAAAATTTGAGCAAACAGAAAACAACATCACAAAGCAACTTAAAATCAACCAAACCACTCCAACATATCAATGATCATTGCAGGTGTAAATAGTAAGTTACTACAAAAATTGAGAACTTTGTTTATGCATTTTTCAGAAATACCTAAATTTCTCTAAAACAATGGCCATGACTTCAAGAACCACTTAACAGAAGAACATCAGGAAGGATGATGTTAAAATCATTAAGAATTATGTCTGTGAGGAACCATATTACAAGATTTATCTTGAGGTTGCTTCACAACCTGACAATGCTAGATAATTCTCATGAATACTAGCTATGGGTTTGCTCGTCGAAGGCGTGCAAGTTTACATCCACTGCAAGATTGCAGAAATAAGTGATTTAGAGGTGGAACAAGCTTACAAGAAGCTGTGTAATGAAGATGGATCCATAAAAGATGAACACCAACACATATAGGTAAAAGGGTTCACTAATGCCCTATTGTTCCCGAAGGCATTCAAAACTGAGTGGATTCGGTTAGTACTGAGCCGAATGCACAATCACAAACTATGGTTGGATGAGCCTAAGATGATAACCCAAGATATTATCCATGCATTCATCGATTACCAAGTAATTGAGAAGGTAAAAGCATTAAAAAATCCACCCAAGGTTGAGATTCAGAAGAACACAGGAGCAAAGTGTGACGACAGAGGACTGAAGGTATCTACTATAACCGATGATGAACTTAAATTTGGAGCATGTGTTCTAGGTTATAAATTCTTCCAAGTAAGAGGTATGAACAAAATAGCATCTGGTGCAGTAGATACAACATACAATATTGTAAAGAAAGGTACTCAGTTGGATCTGTCAGGCGCACTTCTACTGAGCCAACTAGAAGAAAACTTGAGGACTATAAGAAATTATAAAACAAATACATGTAAGTTTGGATCACTTCTCATGTGCATTTTCTTCTACTTTCAAGAAACATTTCCATCAGTAGGAGATGTAAAATAGGACACTACAAAACCGTTCACCATGCAGATTAGCGAATACATAACATCACAGGGGGAAAACTTTGAAATAGTCATGGATGAATACTTTGCAAGATTCAAGGACCAAATGCAGAAAAGGGTTGGGATCCCTGAACAACTTATAGAGGAATTCATAGATGATATATGTTTTATGGTTGACACCAACCACACATACATCAAACCTTCTATACCAAGGACAACATGGTTACAACCTTTGGTGTATGAGGTAAATATTGATCAAGCATCAAAGGCAATCGATGCAATGATAAATGAACCATTAGAAAAGAAACAACCAAAGTTGAGAACTTATGAGGAGGCCAAATCAAGAATTAAATTTTGCCTATGTGTAAAGAAAATAGTCAAGAAAAAGGATAAAATGGTCAAGAACCTAAAGAAAATACTATCAGCAATAGAAGAAGAAACCAAAAAGGAAGAAGTTGATAAGCAAGAAGAGAATGAAGGCCAGTCACCCATCGGTGAAGCTATAGAAAAGAATGAATCTGAGGCCACTGTTCAGGCTTAGAATTGTCACTCTAAATCAGGCATTAGGGCTACATGACAATTCCATCCTAACAATGGAAACTTCCTCTAGTTGTGGGTGAACTATGGATGAGGAAGAATCTCCAGATTCTAGGATGGTTCCTGTTCAATATGGAATATCACCTGTTCAAGCTTAGAATTGTCTCTCTAAATTAGGCAATAGGGCTACACGACAATTCCATCCTAACAATGGAAACTTCCTCTAGCTATGGGTGAACTATGGATGAGGAAGAATCTCTAGATTCTAGGCCGGTTCCTGTTCAATATCGAATATCACCTCCTGATTGAAAATTTAACTGAGAAAAGGGAAGAAAGATCCAAAATTGAACTTGCATAAAAAAAAGGTGATACACCAAGGAGATTCAGATTCTTTTGAAGCTTCAAACTAACATTCACTTATCATACCCTGATGGGTCTCTGCACTATCATTCATTGCTCAATACATAGGTTAATTGGAAGGTGACAACTAGGGTTTGACCATAAGTAGTACTTTTACCATTAACAACATGCATATTCTACAAAAGGCTTATACTTTGTAATATAGAATAGGAATCAATGCAATTCACTAAACCATATTCCAAAGGTATTACTCTTATATGCAGAAAATTGAACAGGAACTTGAACAAATGATCACAATAAGATGTATGTAAAAAGGTGGGGCCACTATATTCTTCTCAAAATCTGTATATAAGTTACATGTATGAATTTCTAAGCAATGGCGAGGAATAATGAAATCCTCTTTCACATAACTAAAATTACAAGCATGGACTTAAATTGGAATACAAAGGAAAATGAATCAACAGCTATAGGAATTAGAAATTCACTAAAGCTCTTTTTTCCACCAATTTGACCCCCCTAACATAAAGCAAAAACTCCCTAAATAGCCAACATGGCTTATTTCAAATAATCTTCCCTCCAAAAAGAAATCCCTCCAAAAAACCCTCCATAACTATAGGGTTTAATAAATTTCACTAAGACAAAAACCCTAAGTTTTAGCCCCCCCCCCCCCAAATTTGGTATACCATACCAATTATCAATGTATCAATTACATCCCATTTGAATACATGACATTTTAAACTAACAGTGTTACCACCATATTCAAAACCTAACTACCTATCATCAAAGGGTTAGAAACCCTTATCAACTCGGCATCAACCCATCTCTAACTCTGCCGACATCATACTACTAAGGTTGATGCTGCTGTGGTTTGGTAACCAGCATGGTTTGTAATTGATTTGATCACCACCAGTTGGAAGGGACAGTTTTATCATGTCGTGGCACAAAAACGTACCAATGTAGTAATGTCGATGCATTTGAACTGTAATTGCATTTACTCCATCTAACAATGGATTTCAAATGATAGTAAAATATAATGTATTCCTTTTATCGGTTTCATTTGCATCTTTAGGGTTTTGTTCTGTGGTGCCGCCATGTTTGAAACTAGAAACCATGAATCTCTTCTATGTTTCTGCCTCTATTTTGTAGAGAAACTTTGAGTTTCATGAGCTTTATGAGGGAAAAAGTGTTGTTTACATGCTCAATGTAACACTTGGCATCTTTGTTGTTGCATTCTTCTTCAGTAAAGGCCACGGATTTTGATCTTCATTTGCTAGAACTCGGGTTCGAACTGTAAGTTTTCTTGTATTTGCTTTAATGTTGGGATGTTTCGATGATATAGTATCTTCGGTCTTCTTTTTTGTTTGATTTCGAGTTTCAACTGTAAGTTATCTTCCGTCTGCTTGAAAGCTTGGAACACTTGATGATGAAGTGTTTTTGAAGCCATTTGCAAATGGTACTGCAAATTCAATTGTAACTCAGGTTTTGGATTGATGTCTTACCACCATTTTTGGTTTTAAATTGTAGTGTATGAATGAAGCTTTGGTGGTCTTTGTTTGCGCATTCTTCTTTAGTAAAGGCTCTGACTTTTGATCTTCATTTGTTTAGTGTTTGTTATATGTCGGTGCTCTCTGCTTGATGTTGACTATAGCTTTAAATCTTTGAAGGAATAAGTTTAGTATCGAGCCCATGAACATCAGTACTACTTGCTATCAATTTAATGCTTGTTTCAATTTTGAAGTGAAACACGGGATTTGTATTGTCTGAATGTTTTAATAAAAACATCATTCTTGCTATCTTCAAATACAAGTAATTAGCAAGCACAATCTATGCTTCTCTGTTTGATGACACTCCACTATTTAAAAACACATATAAAACATTTGAACTACAAAATTATGTTAAAAAACACTTTTAGTTTACAGTCTTAATGACAATTTTGAGCATCTCTTTAGCATGTTAGCACAAATATGTTGAAAATGCTGACACCATACCACTATCTTTAATGTAAAAATACACAGTTTTTTTCTTTGAAGTATACATAGGAAAGAAAAAACCCATGGGGTTTGAGCATGGGCTCATGACTCCCATGGGTTTTACTTCAAAACAGTAAATCCAATCTGTATATACAATTCTTTACCAATATTAAATGCCCTGTTTTGTTATCAAGAATGTTCATCTTTCCAAAACATCTATATGAGATGTAAACTTTGCAAAAAGAAACTGTTTCAATAGTTTGTCTAAAACACATTATATACTGCAATATTTCAGAACTATTAAGCATAGTCTCATTTAATGAAGTTTCTGGATATCTTGTAATACTTTTCCATTATGTTTGTTCTCTGTATGTGCACACCCATACTGATCTGAGACTGTTAAGTTCTGGCCAAACTTGCAGTTTTCACATCTTTTGTTTCAAGATTTTACTCTGTCAGATTCAGATGCTTAAAAAATGAATTCAATGGTATCTTCTCATTTAATATAGTTTATGCACACTCCTTATGTATGAGTTTTTCAAATTTGATCTTCCAAGTGAACTTTTAACATATATTTTGAAGCATCATATATGTGAATAAGCACTTACTACAATAGCATTTTCTCATTCTCCATTATTTGCATAAAAATAGTGAATCTTCAGAGTCTTTCAGTTCTGCAATTCTCTAGCTTCCTTTGTTCATGTCCTTTCTGTAGCATCTTTTGACTCCTTCATGTGTCTGCATGTCATCCTTCTTATGTATAGGAGTAATAACCTTTTGAGATATCAACCATTATTCTACATATAATAGCTTATGTGAAGTTTGAGCATGGGCTCATGACATCCATTGCATCATTTTCTTTTGTTTCTTGCATTCAGTTATAGATACCTATCCATTTGCACACAAAATAACACTCAATTTATTAGATCATCAAATCATATGCACCAATTAATATTTGTGAGTGAATATAAGATAACATTCACTCATGAATATTGGTTGGTTTGTGTTATTTGGTGAACTCATAGGTTGATCTAATCATGAAAAAGGTTTCTTAGATGGTAATACTAAGTCCCTTTCATTCAAATATCTGATTGTATAGAGAAGAACAACATATATCAAAGTGATCATACATAGAAAAAGGTTTCATGTTTGGAATAAGTCCCTTTAATACTATTCTTCAAATATTATAGATGAATTTTTTCTCATTACATTGATTTTATCAGATTGATATGCAGTTTTCAGAAAGATTGATTGTGTGTTGTTTATGTTCCATGTATTGCTTAGATCCAATTGGATCTAACATCTATTTCACCATGTTGTAGGTAAACCCTAAGAAGACCTATATGCAGATGAAGATGGACTATGAAGACCTAGGACCTGATATGCAACCAGCAATGGAAACCTAATATGCAAGCATAAAAAACAACCACAAGGCAATGCATGGGACCTCTACTCCATACTTTCAATTATGCCTTTTATTCTGCAATGAACTATTGTTTTGACATGAAAAGAAAAATGAAACAACATTTGTATAATACATTCAGCTTGAATGCATAATGTAATTGATCAAAATTGTAATTTAAAAATTCTGGAATGTGATCAATTCTTAGAGTACAAAATGACAATTTTTGAAAATGAATGTAATTATAAAATGTTGATTAATAATACCTGAAGGATAATAT